>JAZGVS010000811.1:0-12038 GCA_037356235.1 Bacterosira constricta
GGGCTAATGAAAAATGCACAGAAAAAAGTGATTTTTAAAATATAAATATGTTGGGTTAATTCCGAGATGCAGCAAAATTATTCCACTTACCGCAGAGCTAGTGGAGAAGTGGTCACAATATATTGACCGTACCCGGAGTCCTGTTAATACATTTAATTTACTCTCTCTCTGGTCTTGATACAGCGAAGTAGTGATGCAACGATATGGGTGGTATTTCTGCCTTGACACTGTTCACTATGCCTCTTTCCTTAACTTTCAAGATGTCTTCATTCTGGCATGAGAGGATATGAAAAAATGTATCGTATTTTTCTCCACAACATGGACAAATGCTTGATGGCAGTTTGCATTTTTGCCAGTTATGACCTACTGGAAGCCATCCAAACATCTTCTTGCTTTTTCTCACAATCCGTCATTATTTGTTGTGGTCATTGAATGCTCTTCTGATTGTCCTCCAGTTGATCGTATGGAAGGTTTCAATGTCAATGTCCAGTCTGCGTACTAGGATGCAATCCACCATTGCCGGGACAGTGTTTGCGTGTTACACACAGTCTCGGAAGTTCGTTGTCACCCACTTATCACCTAGTTTGAGCATTGCCTAGTGGGAAGAATGGACGTGGGATAGTACTGTCTCCTTCTTTGTCATTGACAATGTGATCACATCCACTGTGATCACGTTCCCATCTCGTTACAACAAAATGCGGAACGCTTGCTCCAAATGGACCGAGCTTCCAGCTATTGCCAAATGGTGGGTCAATTTATACTATTCCTAATCATATGTGAACCAAAATATGGATTCCTACATAGACCGCTCCATTGGCCGTCGAGTCCTGGTTTCAAGCTTCACAATCACCGTCCTCCAAGCGTCGCGGCTGACTTAATTTCGAAAAATTGATTTTCGAAAATGCAGAGCACTACATTTTGTCCATGTTGGAATTCAATACAGATCCCAAAATGGTCAAACTCTACATATGTAGGAATAAGTACTTCCGGCCATTTGGGAGTCAATGGAGCAAGCGTTCCGCATTTTGTAGTATACAAAATAAACTCATTTGGCCTTGCCCATAAAGTTCAAGTGGTTTCTATATCGAAAGGTCATCATTCAAGTAGAGTGGGTTTGGCCCCAAAATACTTGAGCCTATTGTGTTGGTGAAATGCTTATGCAAAAGGGTCAATTCCTCTTTGTAATTGAATGGGCGTGCCATCGTGGAAGAGCAGTCCAAGGGGCTGCATTTAGGCTGCAGTCTTTTACTTTTAGCTGATGCGGTTTAAAATCTTACTGTCATCAGTTTGAAAATACTCTCCATACACAGGGGCAAAGAAGAACATAATGTTTTGTGTAGGTATTGGTGCTTCGTGCATTACAGAAATAATAGTATACAGGCACTTACTTCATTATGGTTTACAGACATTTTAATTTTTGTGAATAGCATAAAGCAACAGTAAAAAAATGGTTGAGGTGAATTTCAAGTGACACACTTATCCTGTAACAAGTAATAAATAATTTCATATAGTCATAAAGCATCGTATATGCTCATCAGACGTACCTAAGCGTCTTCACATCTGGGCACAGGTCCAAGTGCAATGATACTTGCATTCATTACTTTGTCAAGTTTTCAACCAAATTCATTGCTGGCCATCCAATCTTGACTGCTTAAATGGTTGCCTTGCTGCTGACTGCTGCAGACGACACTGCCATGAAGCCCATGGCACCCTCCCACACCGGAGTCTCAATGCAGAGCATGGACACCTCTGAAACAGAATGACCTTAAAAAATGACAGAGAATCGAATATGATTGCCAACTCCTCTTGTGCCATGGACAACTAGAGTTTCGTAACCGTTACCTTCACTTGATGTTTCCACCAATACCTCACAATCTTGATCTATCTCTTTGCCATTTCTGTTACATGCTTTACAGCAGTCGTGATACACTGCGCCACCTTTATGTAGGAGACTGGGTAGCCATTCATTTTTATGAAAGGTTCCAGATATATTGTGGATCTTTGCAAGTATCATCTTCAATTGCTTCCACCATTAGTACTGAACGAAACAAATATTACTGGTTTAGTCAATGTGGCAGCATTCCTTGCAAATGATAAATTATAAGCTTATGTAGCGAAAGAAAGACCACAAGTCCTGGATGCCCCCTACCCAACCTCTACCCTGGGTTTAGTCAGTATCAATGCCCCAATACTTATTGCAATCTTGATTGGTTCTGACGGGGTGAACAATTGCACTATGTCCACAGTTGACATTATATGGGTTTGTTGCCTCAGTGTCAACAACTGTCACTATATTTTGGCATGTATCCGATTCGCCGTTACCATCTGCGATCGCCAATGTTACTAGAGTTTATCCACACTATATGGTCCTGCAGGAGTTATAACAATCGATGACTCATCCTCGTTTGATGGATTATCATCTTCTCAGCCAAAAGATCCATGTTGCTTCGGGCATCTACAACGAATGACTTCTTACTTTGGCCACGGGTGGTAATTTGGTGGAAGATGGTTTGTTGTCATATGCAGGACAGAAACCTGTTCATCTGCTGCAAAAACAGCACACATCCCATGGAGTCCCGTCATACTTATTTGTCAAATCAGTCTTGTTCAAGCAACGGCTCTGCACATATAGTCCAAATTGGAGCTCAGTAAATAAGACTGACAAGTTTGATTGAGTGTGTCAGTGAAGTTTGACCAACTTAGACATTGATATGGTGGAACATCAAAAGGCTATAGGAAGTAAAGGAGAAGAATAAAGGGTAAGAAATGGCATATAATATATTTCCTAAGTGATCTGAGTTATAGCAAGAGGTACATGTACCTCGGTTTATAGCTATGGCTTACCGAAGCTGTCGGAGAAAAGAAAGAAGATGTGGGACTGGACGGGGCCTGAAAAGAGTGAAGAAAAGATGTGTTCGTCAATCCATCATCAGACTAAATAGAAAAAAAACATGACTCACCTGGGTAGTCGACGATGGCTGACTTAAAAACGATGGGTTGGGGTGTCATCTTGACTACGTAAACCAATGGGGAAGCTTGTTGTGGGCATAGGAGGATAAGTGAAATAGGAAGGTAAATAAGTGATGGACGGGACATCATTTGGCGAAAGAATGGCAAGTCACTGGAAATCATACTTGGTGCTGCAGGCACCGATGGTTGTACGCTATGTTGAATAATCGGGTCAGAGCTGATTGATGGCAAATTGGTTGGCATGTTGCTTGTATGTTTGTATGCGCTTGGTTTATTACTTGTCGAAAGAGATGGCTTGGTCGAAACAGATGGCAAGTCACTGGAAATCATGCTTGGTGCTGGAGACACCAATGGCTGCACGCTTTGTTGAATACTCGGGCCAGAGTTGATAGCAAATTGGTTGGCATGCTGCTTGGCTGTTTGGATACGCTTGGTTTATTGCTTGGCGAAAGAGATGGCTTGGTTGAAACGTATGGGTGTTGCGATTGGTACGATGGCAATTTTACATATGAGCGCTGCGTGTGTATCGTACATAGGGTGACAAGCCGAAGGGATCGCTATGATTTGAGCGGGCGGGATAGGAGTCGTTGCCGTTTCAGTCGCCAGACGGGAGTGGAGGATTTTAGTCGCGGGAGCCGTTGCCATTTTACAGCCGTATTTCTCCCTCCAGTACCTATTCCTATGCAGAGGACAGTCTCCTGCTGTGTTCATAACATCATAAGCACGTGATGCCTTGGCACTACCCCCATAAAAAAAGTTGCGCTCGTTATTCACTCTCTCATAATTACAAAAGTGCCGCTGCAAACCATACAATGCGATCGTGGAACGAATCGCAAATAACGAAAGCAATGAAAGCATCTCTCATACTAACGTCAGTCTTTACCATGCTCGTCGCGAAGTGTCATCCTGAACGACGCAGCATTTTTCGTCATAGCCAAGACCTCACTTCAAATGCGACTGCTCGCTTTATGAAACGATATATTGAACCATCCAGTGTGCAACCTGTTGGGCTGATGAAAAGCCCTGCGCTATTTCCTTCGACGGCTCCAAGAGATACGCTAACACCGAGCTCGGCATTGAGCCGGACAACAACATCAGAGAAGTTCGAAATGCCTTCTTCCGCGATTTACTCTAAGCTGTCGCCCGCGCTGTTGCTGATGCACCATTCGTCCACTGGACCAACACAACAACCTGTATTGGAGACGTCGGCCATGCCTTCAATCGTGTATTCTGATTGGGAGACACTCGATCTCCCTGTAATCGCCAAGCAGTCTGATATCCCGATACCCAATCATTTATCGTTCACTCCTAGGCACTCCAAAGGGAGTAGCGGACTCAATTATTCTAATAATAAAGTTCGTTGTAACTCAGTAAGGAAGACATCGATGGAATCATATCGCTCGATCAAACTCCCATATTTTTATGAGATACGCGCTAATGAAGAAGACATTCTGCAAAGGATTCAAATGTTGTTACTGACTGCCCTCGCTGAGATTCTGACTTGTACCAACAACGAAAATAACGAAGATGAAGATATCCGGCGTTCATTGCGTGTAGAGACGCAGAAAAATGCCCATGTTGTTGCAGCCTACTCCTTTTCGGACAACACAATCTCCAATAAATGTGAGTCAGTCTTGAGTTTTCTATTCAAACGTCTCGCTGTTTACTTTTACCCTCTCACCTTGGTTTGCTCTTTCGATTGAAATCTATGATATGAAGTTTCTTGTCTCTATGAGGCTCAAAACTGCCATATAGTTGAATGCGAAATGACCCTTATTCTTCAAGGTGGAGACGTAACACAAAACAACGCTGTTGCGTCAAAAGCATATACGGCAGTAGGGCTTGCCTTCCTTTCTCTTTCTCTTGATGACCAAAGCCGCGTGAGTTGCATCGGCAATAATCCTCTGGCATTGTCGTCCTTTGGCTTTGATGAATCCCCAGACACGAGCACGGCAGAAGACAGCAGAGCCAGGTTTTTTGGTACAGCCTTTTTTGTTGTCTTCGTATTAACGTGCGCAGTCGCCGCAACCATTGCTTTTCTAATTGCGTTTCTTCGTGAGAAAGGAAGCTTTGCAGCCCAATCACACATCGGGACATTGAACAGCGACGAGGAAAATTCAACTGGAGTTCCTACTACTATTTGCATCACTCTCTCTTCTAGTTCCGATGCTTGTAGCCTTTATGATCACGAACAAAATAACCTCGTCATAGAAGATGACGACTGGTGCAGACTACTTGTCTACTCCAGCTCTGCACTGATGAAAGTTCCCGAAGAAATGTCTATTCATTTTGGATGCGAAGAAATTAGCATATGATATCGGATTCATGAAACGTGTTATGTATTGTTACGGATGGTATTATGATAAAACAAATAACAGATGATAGCAATATTTTGTTTCTTACATTTGGTTAGCCTGAAAGATTGGCCTCATTTGGACTTATTGACGCTAGCATCCACTTCTTCCCCCACCTTGTCACAATATCATCCAGCATTTTCATTGTTTATATACATTGTTACATCATGATCGCACAATTTCCAACGACGATGGGGAATGTCAAAAGTGAAACATGCAACACTTGGAACATAAGAGCCGCTCACAAAAAGGGCGGCAAAGGTATCACAGCTTGGGATGAGAGGAAACGAAAATTAACTGAAATAGGATTTAAATGGACTATTGGAAGAGACTATGGGGAGAAAATATTTAATGTAGGTTTAGATGAGTGTGATGAGAATGAATATGACGTGATGGCGTTTTTCGTCAAGTGGATAGAGCAATGTGTATGTTATTGCCGTATCTAGCTGTTGACAGAAAGCAACAAGGCCTACCGGTCTGAATTCAAACTGCTCAAAGTCATTTGCCTCTATTCAAATAAAATAGTTCAGCTGAACAGATACGACCTCATCTAGGTGAAAATATCTATAGACACATTCAACAAATAGTTGACAAGTATTCCAAAAGATCGTCTTATTGCATGAAAAAACTGCTACAATTGCAGAGAGTAAAAAGAGAAAGAATGAGAGGAAACGAAAAGCTTCATCTGACGAGGAAGTATAATAACCAGACTGCAATTACTGAAGGTTTCATTGGTAGAGTAAAGGCAACAAATTACTAGTTGGGATACGAACTTCTAAAGTATAACATCTCAAATATCCTGCGGTGGAGTAAGTGTAGCAGAGACTCCAAGGACAGGACCAAATCGATGTTTCTTCGTAGGAACAAACTTGCCTAAGTACTTGCCAAACTTTCCGGTTTTCTTCTTCTTCGTAGCTGCTTCTCCATTCTCCTCCTGCGAATTCTGTTCCCTGCTCTCGGCGACCGACTCCCACGTTGGTTCAAGTATAAGTTCTGTCTCGGTAGGCGAAAAAAGTGCGGAGATGTTGTTGTGACTAGCACCCCCATCACCGTCACCCAACACCAACTGTTGGTACATGAGCTTGGCGGTGTTTTCGATAACCCTAAGTTCGGAGAGTATACTACTCGTTGTCATGCAACTATCGTCGCAGGACATGTTATCATAGTCGTACGCACATCCTTGTGGCAAGGGCACTGGATCGAATCTATCCTGAATCTGCGATGGTATATTGTTGTTAGAATCTTCCCTCGGTTCCTTGTTGGACTTCTCCTTCCGTCCCCAGGACCATTGCTTTCTTCGTTGTTGTTTTGGGACATCCTGATTGCTTTGTCTTTCGTGTCTGTCTAAAATATCCATCGTAGATTTATCCATTACCATTACTGCTGGGAATTCATGAAAAATACTACCCTCGTCCCTCTTTTTCTTCTTGTCCTTCTTTTTTTTTCTCCTGGATTTGTTCTTTGACTTCTTGGAATTGCGAAGTTCTTGAATAGCAATGACTTCACCCACTGGAACTTCTTGCACGGATATGTCGTCCCCGTCATCTTCGCTTTCCAACTGGGCACTGTTGACTTCAGTTGAGGCATCGCTCGGCACATCTACATCATATGCACCATAATTATTCTGGCTGAAAGCTACATTTTCTTTCACTTCCCTGCTGTCTTCTGCAGTGACATCGTTCTTGATGTTAATCTCTCGCGTCTTTCCTTTTACTTCGCCGTCGTAGGAAGACTTCTTCTCAACTGCATGAGCTGCATGCTTGTCAGCTATATTTTCTTCCACCTCGCCATTATCAGCAGATGCACTCTTCTTGGGTGTCAGAGCTGTGACCTCGCCAATATCTTTAGAGGCGCCGTTCTTGGGCGTCAAAGTTGCTGTACTCTCATCGTTATAACGAGAAGCACTCTCCTTGGGTGCCAAAGTGGGTATGATCTCGCTTTTGTCACTAGATGCACTCTTCTTCGGTGCCAGAGCTGCCGTGGTCAGACTATCATCTGAGGATTTTTTCTCAGGTGTCAGATTTGATGTATCATCCTGACTTGAATTAGCTCTGGCTTGACTTTCAGTCTCCTCACTGTTGCTGATCATTGATTGAGACACGAGACCACTGAGACTTGATTTAGCAGATAACACATCCCTATTGCAATTCTTTTGTAGCCCTTCTTCACTCGAAACGAAAATCGAACTATTCGTTGCAGAAACATTTGCTGCAATCGTTGCTTTCGACGGGGAGACCGATGGTATACTCTCCATCAAATCCTTCTTCAACACTTCCGCATCCCAGCTCTCGAACATCGAATTCATGGACAAGGGATTCCACTTATCCAAAAATGGCAATATCAATCCAATGTGCCCGGCGCTCGCATCCACCTTCTTCTGGTTCTTGAACATGGGCTCAAAGTCATGTTTCTTTCTGGTGAGCGAAACGATGGATTCATCGTCAGACGCGGCGCGAATGTGATTCTTGTCCCAGATTGGTGCATCATCGAAGGAGTCATTGCCGCTAAGGCCGCTGCCAAGGATACTGTCGAGTGTGAGATCATCCATGGATAGGGAGCCGAGCGAGCCAGAGTAACTTTGATTCAATGCTTCGTGGAGTTCATCTGAGAGTTCAATCTTTCGGGGGATGAAGAAGTTGGATATTTCCATGGATGTCACTGTTGCTATCTCTTCTAGTTCTAGCTGGCTTGCCGGGTTCTCAATCTCATTGGGAGTTGCTGAATTCTTGATCACGGGTACTTCTCCTGCCGCCTGAAACTGATTTGCCATAGTTGGAGGAGCGATATTAGACGAACTTGACTTTGCATGGGCCAAAACTGCACCACGCGAAGCTGGATCTTCATGCACTCCCTTCACATTGCCAACTTGCATATTATTCTCATCACCCTTGCCATCGTCCAAACTGCCATATCTGTCCTTCATCGCATCCAATGTCGCCTCTGACAAGGTAGAGGCACACGCCAAATTCCTATAAGTCTCGCGTGGTTGATCTTGTTGCACTAGCTGCTTTCTTTCCGCTAGCCTACGACCCATGATTGGTGGCGGCGGGGGCGGCGTCGATGTCGATGTCGACTTGGACACGGACATTGAACGTGGCGGATTACCCAAGGGCAAGAGGTGCTTTCTTTCAAACTTCCTGGGATCCATGCTCTGTGGCGGCGGGGGTGGCGCCGGCATAGAGCGCAAAGGCATACTATTCGGTATTCCATTCATAAATTCCATCTCGACATCCCCAGTCCCATCATAACTCACACTCACAGCAGACGGCGAAGCCTCCGACGATGAATCACGATCCTCATAAGTCGCATCATCCTCGTAGGTGAACGTCTGAGACTGACTGTATGTTTGAGCCTGAGTCTGATCATAACTAATGTCCGACTCATTATTATAGATAAAGTTAAAGTCTCGAATCCTTCTCAAACCTTGACCCACAATGTTGTTCACCTGTTCTTGATACCCGCCCACATCCTCACGAGATTGGATTGTATCCAGCGTTTCGAAAGTACCAGATGGATCAGCGTCCACTACTCCGCCTTCCTCATAGGTATCAAACGTGCCGCTCCACGAGACGTTATTACGATAGGTATTCCTCTTGTACCGGCCCCGCCCGCGGACATTGCGTCGTAATATCGATTGGGTGAACGTCCCTTCTGAGTTTATGGTGTTGTCGCCGATGGTATCGTTGTCATCGTCATCATTGTAGAAACTGGTGGGGTATTGATGGCGAGCACTGGTAGGGGCACTACTGCTTTTGGAGAAGAGTTTTGGAATCCCGAGAACCATGGTGCTTGACCGGGCAGAGTGATGGACTTAATAATGAGCTTGTTTAGAAGGCAATTAAATTGGTAGTGGTGTGTGGTCAATGCGACAAGATACGAATAGACATTATGGGGAAGGCTCAATGATTGGCTCAACTGCTCGTGTTGGCGGCTCGTCGGTTAGACTAATACCGCGAGAGCGTTGGGATCTTTGTGCAGCATGGCCAGGCATAGCCGCTGTAATGGCCGGGGGGAAGTCCTTTTCCACCTTGCACATACGTACGATATCGCAATACTGGATCCTAACAACAAATAATTCGCCGAAACCGTCGAACGGTCGGTTGTGGGCGTTGGATAGAGACTGAATACTCTAAACTAGCTAATTTTACAGAAGCTCACTTCGCCAAACTCCCAACTCCCTTTTACAGATGCATGGGTGTGATAATAGCCGCCAACTAAGCCCCAAAGACCAAACACAAACCCAAATGATCGATCAGCTTTGTTGGAAGAGGTTACAATACAGCTAGTAGGACAAATGGTAGGAGAACTCAGGATAACTACATCATCTTCTCATTCCCTGTTGTAGATGTGCATAGCTACAATGTAGCAGCGCACTCAAACTCTGGCAATGTACCACCTACTGGGGTGTTGTCTCCAGCTTGTCGGGCTGTTGCACACTACCGCCCCCAGCCCCCAGTTCACTCAGTTCACTGTTCTTTCTGCGGCTTCATTCAGTTATGCCATGGGTAGGGCCATACCGCACGGCATGCAACCAATGAAAAAGAACTCGAGAACAAAGCGTGCAGAGCCTGGCCACGTTCTTCAGACCAGGGAAATGAGATTCCTACGTTTACACTTTTGCGGGAATATTTAAAAATTAAAATCTGAATAGGTGCTGACATCATCTTTAAATTTTAAATTTTGTCATCCATGTCTCAGTCTTAGATTCCTACTGTAGAAGAATGTACACAGTTTCCTAAGTTACAGATCCAAAGACTGCACTGCTTACTTTTACTTCAATCCATGAACAACCAGTAATATCAACACAGAGGACCCTCACCATACCATGAATCCACCTTTTCTATACACCGTTCCTATACCATTGCCGATATCACAACCAATGTCCGTCACCTTTGAACCATTCCATCCACTCATCCAACCAACCCACCAACGTGATTTACCGTGGCTATCATCGTGGTTTCAACACAATTCTACTCCAACTACTACTGCTTGCCACTCACTCAGCATCCAACATGGCGAGGACCGCAACCACACACTGATCCACCATGTCAATCTGTCCTCACATTAACAACATAATGGCAATCATTGATCTACCCACAATATCATTGAATTTTATACAACAATATCGCCGTGCTCATTTTGTTAATTACACAGCTGAACAAAACAGCAAAAAAATAAAATGAATTTTTGCAATCGGCCACCGTGGGGGGTTAAGGACAATAATCACCATCTCTACAGCATTCCCCATTTGGATTGAATCTCAGAATTAGTTCACTAACCAAAACAACAATAAAATGAAATTGAATATTGAGCCGATATTGTTGTTCCAAATGCAACACCCTCCTCTATTATACAACATCACTGTAGATCACCAGTAAATGCTGCAGTAGGATTAAAATTCACCAGTACATACAGCACTCAATCATTAAAACTAGATCACCATCCCACCAATGCTGGTCAAGCTGAGGATGCTTTGTGCTTCCTCTAATATAATAGTGGAATGGATGGGGCAAGCTAGAACTAGAATATAAATATACCATCAGAACATTGACATTGGAAAATAATTGTGCATTGCAACAATGCATTGGCATTGGCAAAGAAATGGCCCTACAAAAGGATCATCGAGTAATCAAAATGAATGTTACTATTATTAGGTTCGCTAGTTGAGCAACATATTTCACAGTCTAATCTAATTTATTCCGTGTAACATTTTCCCAACCAATAAAAAACGGTAAATAAGCTCGGTGCAATGCCCTGGCGATATTGCACTACTCTTCTCTCCTTTTTTTCTCTTCCGTTGTTTATCTACTTGAAGCCCCCCCAAGTCACTGTATCATCTGTGAGAGAACTCCATTTTTAGTCTGATCAGTTCTCTTGCAATCTTTTGCAATCTTGCATTTTTGCGCATTTGCTACTGCAGATGGTTTTGTTTTTGCAGCGAGCCTAGAAAGAAATATGTACTCTGACCTTTTTGCTAGCCACCTACTAAACAGCTAGCTTCAAGCAAGATTGTATTTATTTAAGTAAACATTAATTCTATGATGCCTCTTCTTTCTAGTATTTGGTAATTGTTTGTTTCGTATACTTGCTTTTATGTTTCTTTACTGTGATGTCATTGTCGCACTCACCACTCACCATCCTATGTCTAAGTGTCCAAAGAACAAGGGGTCTATCCTGATCAGTACTTCAATGATACTAGAAATTTTGAATGCATCTGCTAGCTGTCTAGATTTCTTGGTAGAGGTAGAAGAAGTGAAATATTTTGCCATGTCTTTGCAAATCTCATTTTGAAGAGGGGGAAAGGTGAAATATTGAATGATATTGGTTCACGATTCACGATGGGCTTATGCACAAGATCTAGTGGGCTAATAGGGATGTTATCATAACCATATTCATTGTGGGTGAGATGTGTACATATACAGGGAGAGGTATTGGCAGCAATTTTATGGAGACTCAGTTCTCTCGGCCCATCCTTGAAGAAGTATATTGGGATTGGGAGCGATGTTACCACATTTGTTATCGCGAAATCTTGTTATCACATTTGTTATCGTGAAAAAATGGTATCACCTTAAAGGAACCTCCTATTATATCTCCTTGTTGTGTTTTTTTCAGTACGCAGGATCGTACCAAAAAATCGTACTTAGTAACGCAGTGAATAGACCACTTTCCATCCCCCCTCCACATAATCGGGCACTGAGCGAAGGTCGGGCAGTG
>JAZGVS010000812.1:0-12072 GCA_037356235.1 Bacterosira constricta
CATTCGAGGCATATCAAGTGGTCTCACTGCACCTGGGCCACCTCTTCGTAAATCTTGGAGTGCCGAATTGATACCAGCATGCGCAGCACTTGTCCGTGCTGCAGTCAAAGTGGTACCAGCATGAGCTGCGCTCTGGGCGTATGAGCGATTATGTGTAGGATTTCTTCGAGCAGTTGAAGTAGAGGTGATGGCTTGATTTGTACCTGTGCTGGATAGCGGCAAAGTGGTATCAACTTCACCATTGTTATTTGTGATGCGCTGTTGGTCATTGTACACTGTATGTACAGTCAACTGTGATTGAGATCAAGAAGTTCAAGGTTGAAGAAGGTGAGTATATGACATTATATGCACTAATAGCAATTTTTCACAAGGTACTCACATCCCACAAAAGTCTGCACGGGCGTTTACAAATTGGACACAAGCCATTTCCATGCTCGTCAATCCATACCTGGTGCCAGTGACTGTATCAATACACTTGATACCACATTCAGTGACGGGGACCAACCCATTCTTCTTAGAAGTGCATCCCATCTGTCCACAGTGACAATCTTGACGCGTAACTTCTGCCTTGTAAGGCCTTTGCCTATTTTTAGCCGACACTGCCATCTCTGTTATACACTACCTCGCCTCTATCCCATGTCGCCCCCTGATCTGCATTTTTCTGACGCTCATGTTCAGTAAGCCGAGAGATATTGCTGGTGGTTAGAGTCACATTAGTATTAGGTTCGTCCACACAGCCAACATGAGCACATCCAAGACAGAAACGCTTCACCGGATCTCGAGGAACTGTGAGCCGTCCTGAAGATACTTCCTATCAGCATCGAGGCCACGAAGAGTGATGAATTCTGAAGCCATCGCGTTGGCTTGTTTGGTGCCAGCATGGTTCCACGCGGTATCGACAGCAATCTTGAGCTTGAAGAGCATTGTTTTTATATCATCCAGAAAAGAGGCAAGGATATTCGGATTGTTGAGAATAGGACACAAAATCACTCTCACTAACACTAATAGAACACAAAGCGGCTTGTTCTTGTTTTTCAATTTTGTGAAAGCTAGCGGCATGGCATTTGCGAAGGATGTGGCAAGGTCGAAATAACCTTCGATTGTCAGCTTAGTGCAGATGCTGTGCTGATGTTTCAAAATATCTTTCCCGATGGCAAGTTTATTAGCCGCTATCATGATGGTATGACTCTCAAGCTCCTTCCTAATCTCATCTGGCGTGGGAGTGAGATCGACACAGTACTGAGTGTTGATTCCAATCTCAGCGTTGGTGCCGTGGCCGCCGCCGCTTCCACTGGATTCGTGAATGTTAACACGCTGGCTCTGACGGAGTGCATTGCTCATGATGACAAGTACAAGTGACACTGATAGTTGACCTGTGGTAGGCAGGGACCACAGGATGTTCTCTAGGATTATGGGCCGCCAAAATTGTCCGCTGTACTGTTGGCACAGGTTGGCATGCAGCATGCAGCATGCCATGGTGAGGGTCTTGCTTCATGTCTTGCCTCACGCCTTGCCTCATCTCATGTCGCTTGCCTTGTTTTGGCGCCAACAGCCAATTCAAATATGACATATAGTTAGGAATTAGTACACTATGGATTATACTTTGGAATTAGTATCTATTGGCCGGGCCATTTGGCATACCTACCTACCGTATATCTTGTAAGATTTGGGGGGGGCGTGTACTTCCGGTAGTTATATCTAGTACCTGTGAATGGACCGGCATTTGGAACTTTGGAAGACATGCGTCTTGCATTTTGTAGTATCTACCTGCAATCTTTTTTTGATAACCCGAGTTATTACTACCGTACGTTTATCAATTGTCCCGCGCACTTGATTAAGCGTGTGCTAAGCATTCGCTAAGGGTTCGTTAAGGGTTTGCTAAGAGTTCTATTGTATGATTCCTCATTTGATAATCGGCGGATTTAAAATTATTTTCGACTGACAAGTTTTTTAAATAATTTCAAATCTGGACTGATAGTTAAGTTAGGAATCAATACAATAGAAGTCTTAGCAAACCCTTGACGAACCCTTAGCGAATGCTTAGATGGAAGAGCGCGGGACAATTGATAAACGTACGGTAGTAGACACAAGAGAGAAGATATTCGTGTGCGAACCCAAGCAAAGACACCTCTCTCAATCCTGGTTGTGGACACCTATGTACCTACCTATGTCACCGTCACAGCACGGGAATATTCCCGTGGTCACAGATAGAAAGCATGCACAATCCCCCCCCGCCGCCCCAATCCACCCATCCAATCTATCCATCGTTCGCCCGCAATGGAAATGAAGGTGAACCCATGAGGAGAAGCACTGTCCACTGTCTTTCATTTTCCAGCACACAACTACTCTAATGTAATGGCGAACTCTCTTCTGCCTCACTCTTGAGAGAGATAAAAGCTTGAACTCTACGACCGCGCCGGCCGCTGGATTGTCCTCCACTCCATATTGACCACAAAACATCAAAGAAAATGACTAACATAAATATTGATTCCCCAGCAGTACGACGCAAATCATTGGAGTTTTCTTCCATCAGCTGTGATACATCAGACGAAATAGGAGTAGAAATTTATTTGAATTGGAGTGAAGAACTGGCCAAGAATAGCTCCGAAGATTCAGTACATACGGTCGATGATTTTGAAGATAATGCAAAACCAGATAAGAAACTGTCATTGCTCGACACTACCCATGACACAGCAGACACATCGTTCGATGGTGAAGAGATGGAAACACCAGGCGAGAAGAAGAAGCGTAAATTGAAGAAGAGCATCGAAAATGACAAGAGCGAAGCAACACGACGGAGAAAAATAAAATGCCTCACCATTCTATCCTTTTTTCCCTTTCTCTTGGCGTCCATCTCCCTCGCGGCATTGATGGCAAATACCGATTCGAGGAATTCCAATGATGAACATATTGGCGCAACGACTGCGACTCTACTTCAAATTAATGTTCCAACAGTTGCTCCATCGGCGGAGGCATCAGAAACACCAACGTACTCACTGAGTGCATATACACAAGAGCAAGGGGGATTGCGTCCCTCTACCCGGCCCACAAAGTTGCCTACACCTGTTGCAGCAGACTTGCTACAGCCAGGGCCCACCTCTTCGCCCATCACGTCACCCACAACTACTTCACCCACCACAACACCTTCCGCCATTAGCTGGATAATGACTGATGACGATGAATGTGTCCCAGCCGGTTCCACTTGCCCAAAGGGTGAAATCATGGCAAAGAATAAGAAAAAAAAATGCTGCAGCGGACGCTGTAACGAGGATACAGATTCTAGAGAAAAAGTGTGTAGCTTTTGGATGTAATGGCTGGCATACCTGATGCGACAACCGAGCAAGTATGTGTTGCATCTTGCATCTAGTTTGGAGTGTCCCAATTGAAAGAATGTGAATTGTTGTAGTGGAAGCTGTTCTAAGGGCAGGGAGAGAAACAGAAATAGCGTTTGTAAAAGTAGGGAACGGAGATGTGTGAAATGGTGGAGTGATGGATTTATCAGGTGCACAGTGCATCTTTACTCAATGAGTTGAACTTTATCAGTAATTGTTCACAAATGAAAATTATCAGTTTCGTTTTTTCAAGCTCCAAGCTTTGAACTTATTGAATTCAAAGTCGTCGAGGATCTCTTGAACTAGATTTACATAATGAAAATAATATATCACCAATTTGTACAGAGCCGCATACAAATTTTGTTTGTAAAAACCAGCACTGTAGCACACACACATGTAACACAACAAATAATACTCTCTCGTATTCCACAGAAAAGGAGATTGGTGAATCAAATTCCCACACTTTTTGCCTTTCTTGGCATAGTCTCATTATCAGCCCCTTCTTCAAACCAAAATCCAGTGCGACGCATTCTTCTTTTCTCCAGGCAATCTTCATTGAATACAATGCAAGCACCATCTATTTTTTCCTAAGATTTCGAAATGAAATTCAACCGCACAATTTCTCTTTAGTATCCTTGTCCTTCTCACAAACACCGCTACAACACATTTTCTTATCATTGCAAGCCACGCCCGATCCATCGCAAGTACCCAGAGTCTCAAAGGTTTTACCTGGAGCTGGATTGGCAGTAGTCCAACCACATAATTTGTCTTTAGTATCCTTGTCCTTTTCGCAGACTCCGCTGCAGCATAGTGTATTCTTATCCTCGCAGGATTGGCCGGAGGCGGTACATGTGACTGATGGCTGGGGAGTTGGTGGGTTTGTAACTGGAGCATTTGTAACTGGAGCATTTGTAATTGGAGCATTTGTAACTGGAGCATTTGTAACTGGAGCATTTGTAATTGGAGAACTTGTAACCGGTGAATCAGTAGCTGAAACCACTGACTCTACTTCACCAGTAGTAGAGTCAATCACGATAATCTCATCCGGATACCAACAATAATCACTATTCATCTCCCCCAACCCCTCACACCCCACAATCTCCACCAATCCATTGCGCTCTTGACAAATCAAATCTCGCAAACAGTCATCATCTTCATCGCAATTAGAGATAGCTCTAACGCAATCCAATGAAAATCCTCCCACTGGCAAACCATCATAGGATGGTGCTGCAGTGGGCGATGACGATGTGGGCGAATTCGTCGAGCGCAAGTTGCCATGACCTTCATCTTCACTTTCATACGAAGAAGGCGCTGGTGCCGTAGGCGATGGTGTATCCACCACTGGCGATATCGTAGGATAACCCACGCCTATACTCGCAATAGAAGACGTTGGTGAAGGTGTAGTACCTCGAATGGTACTCGGACTAATCGTCCCAGCAGATGACGCTTCCACAACATCCAACGTTGCCGCATTTCCACCAACAGGAACAGCAGTAGCATCCTTCTTTAATCCCACCATGGTCAAGCCCAAGGCAGCACACGCCAAGAGAAAGGGAATGAAGGATAGTGCCATGATGCATCTTGCGCGTTTTCGTCGTACTGCTTCGCTTGCATGATTTGGGTCAGGAGTGTGAAAGTCGGGTGGAGATTCGTCGCTCGAGTCCGAGTCAGAGTAGGTGTCGGCCTTAACATCGCGAATGTCGTTTATGCTGATTCCTTTTTCCAAGTTGAGTTCGCTCATGGTATGATCACTCATGGTGGATAGGTTGGAGGTGGTTGGAGTTTGGATTTCTTGCAAATTGAGTTCATCCAATTCGTCTTCGCTCATGCTCATGGTCGTGTTGATGCGATCTATGCTGTCCATACTGGTGGCTTTCTCCAGATTGTGTTCGCCCATGGTGTGTTCTCTCATGGTGTGTTCTCTCATGGTGGTTCTTGTCTCTGGTACGATATTGGAGATTATGTGAGTTCTCTTCTCGTGACAGAGATGAGAAGAGATCAAGCTATGAGGAAGAATTAAACGATGTGATGAGCGACCCAACAGCTCTACCAGTGGTTTTGGATGATGATACCAGAGCACGCTCTAGAGTCGTTTACAATGCAATCTAACAGTTCTCTTCAATCATGCACAGTGAAATGGCGTGATTGGCGGTTCTCTAGAAGTAGAAGTAGTAGAAGATGTATGGCTATCGTAGTGGCTAGCCTATGAATATGGTACGATACGATAACTACTGAAGATGAGGGATTCCATGACATGGCGCGCGTGTGCTTTGCCTTGTGGTTGTCTTGCTAATCGTCAGAATTTTATCGTGGTCAATCGTGGTAATGTAATTGAGATATGGTAAAATGTAATTCTAAATTGTGTCACCGAATTTGAAATGTGGCACCGAACTTGAATCGTGTCAACGAATTTGAATTGTGTCACACAATTTGAATTGTGTCGTGTCTATTTAGGAATTCTAAACTTTGTGTAGAAGTCTCAAAATTGTGTCACCGAATTTGAATTGTGTTACCGAATTTGAATTGTGTCACCGAATTTGAATTGTGTCACATAATTTGAATTGCGTCGTATTCTTACTAATCTCGATGTGGTAATGTAATTTTATTAACTTCGATATAATTTGAAATTAAAATTGCGAGACAACAATACCATTACTAATCTTTCACAAAATCCCTCAACTTCAACAGCCGACACTGGGTGACACAGGCTGACACATGGCTGACAGCCGACCGACATCCGACATGACGCCGACGCCACCACGCTGACCTTGAAATTTGAAACATCATAATAAACCCGAGCTCCTCCTCTTTTATTATTTAGCTACCTCTAGCTCTAGGTAACTTCGTGTGGGGCTGTGCTGGGATCTGGGACATGGGGCGTCAGGAAAAAGAACGCTCTAAAAAACCCAAAAGAACCAAAGTAATAGTAGGCAGCGAGCTAGCAGTCTCGAGCAGTAGTGCCATCACAAGGCGCAGAGTTGAATTTCCACGACGCAATCATAAGCATTTTCCCTTTCATCATTATTTACTAATTGATGTGTATAAAAACAATGGTAAACGACGGAGGACTCCGCAGCGTTCTCCAAACTTCCGAGCGAGTATCGGATTGTCTTTTTTCAATCTCTCGACACGCTGCTCCCACTCCTGCGGGGGCCAAAAGAAAGCCGCCTCGCTCTCTTTCGGAAATATCAGGCAACACCGATCGTTCAATGGACCTATCCCAGCATACACCGGCCGAATTGAATCAAGTTGTGGCGCCCCTCATCAAAGAACTCGAGAATCTCGATGCATCGGCACTCCTTTCACTAAACCCTTCCAATGATGGCAGGGGAGCCACTCTCGATGGTAAACTACTGACAGTCCCGCCGATTCATGATCTTGTATCTCCTCAATACAAGAACAAAGGTCCCAATGTTGTCCGTTATTTACATGTAAAAGAAGTGCCCCACAAGTACTCTGTAGGAATATTTATTTTCCCACCTCACACAGAGATTCCCCTGCACGACCACCCAGATATGGTTAGTTTCATGATGTTGTGTCGTGTAGTTTTATAGGCAGAGAGCCTATCACATCATGCTGCTTTCATGGACTCTATTTTACTCACTGCGCTTCGTGCATCTAACTCGCCTCGTTTCAAACCCATCTTGTAGGTAGTTTTGAGTCGAATTCTATATGGGGAACTTCAAGTACAGAGCTATGATGTTCTGCCAGATAAGGGCGACATTGATCACAATGATAATTCTAACAAGAAAATTTGCAACGACAAGACGCTGGCTAAATCTGCATTAAGGCCTCCATCAGCAATGCGAAGGTCTTTTAAGAAGATCAAGGACTTTGTATCTCAGACAATGCTCTCCTCTACCGAGGATGAAGATGTGCAATTTCATTCCGTTTTGCATGTAAAGCCAAACTTGAGTCCCTTGGGCATGAATTTGTCATCTCAAAATGACAGTAACAGCCCATTAGCTATTTCCGCACCAAATGTGACATGCCTTTATCCTCATGAGGGAAACTGCCATGCATTTGTGGCAGGTCCGAATGGAGCGGCGGTATTAGATGTGTTGCTCCCACCTTATGACGGGGACGATGATCGAGACTGTACATTTTATGATGGATCATCTGCTGACCAACAATCAGGTTCCTGTACGCTGACACCAATTGCTCAGCCCCCCGATTTCCACTGTCTGGGTGGAAATTATGGAAGGTTTGGGGAATGTACAGAATATTCTAGTGATGAGGAACCAACGGTGTCAAGTGAAGATGAAGATAAAATGAGCACAATCTGTAACTTGTCTTGAATGGTAAAAATGCGAGGGTTGAAGAGCCCACACTCAATGCATTCTCTGCCTTGTGATTGATGGTCCGAATTATGTCCCTGGCAAGAAGTTTCAATGTAGTGTGCATTGCGTAGGATGATGTCGAATGCTTTCTCTAGAGGTGCTAAGCATGGTAGCTAACATAATCCTGTTGTGAAATAGTGTAACAAAATAGCAGAAGAAGAATTGTTGAACTAATCTTTAAATAGTTCAAGATCGGATGGGAACAAAACACACACCAGGCAAGAGTGTAGAACTACCTTGATCACCATAATTAACAACCCAGGTTGTTGATGCTGTTCAAATGTAGGAGTCTCTGCGAATGCTTTCTCGTCATCCCAATGGTGGTTTTTCTTTGGAGAAGGTGCACATTTTGTATCAAGTGAGAAAACCAGAGAAAGTGTACAATTCCATACATGAGAATAAGTACACATCGATTATGGGCTTCTTTTGTTTGACTGGGTCATGCTGAATGATTGCGTAATAAAAGCATCTCTACTATTGACTCAACATTGATTATAGTTAATTGATCCGGATGATGATTGCCACACAAAGGCTCCAGACCCTCTACATGTTAGTCTCGAAACAACTCTAATCCGTCTTCCTATGCGGATCCATGATGAGAAGGAGAAGCCAACCTCCTCAACTTCGGAATATCCTCATCCAATATCTTTTGCAACTCCGACAGCTCTCCCTTTTTCACCGACGAAAAATCTGATAAGCCAGTCCGTGACAAATTTAATCTCAATGGATCACGAATCCTCTGCCAAACACTTGCATAATATTCGTCTGCATCATTCACCTCCTGCGGATGCGTCCGCTGATACGAGGCACTCAACTCTTCCGCCGATAATAATTGTTCCTCCACATCTTTCAACTTGGAAGAATTGAACCAATGCATCCCTCCCACACCCAACATGGTGGCTGCCACGACACCCCCAGTGAATTGTGGCGGGACACTGAAATAAATCCCCAGTCCGGCCATTCCCATTCCCAATACTACAGACGAAGCTTCTTGGACGCGGTTTTCCCATAGTCGTTTCGAGTAGCGGGAGCGAACATCCTCGGCGACCACCGCGTGCATGAGCAGTAGGTGGACCGAGTCGTGTAGGTTGGTGATGACATTGTCGATACGTCGTTTGGGCGCTTTCATCACCTCGGCTAAGACATCATCGCGACTCTGATGTAGATCTGCGAGCGCTCGTTGATCGAGCGCTTCCGTGCTGGAACCGTCACCGCTCGTTGTAGACGTGGCATCCTTGTCTTTTTTAATTGGGAGGCACATTGTGTATATCCGCGGTAAATCCTTGCGCGGTATCACTTTAGACAAATTCCAGCACAAGGACCCGTACGCTCGAGCAAAGTCGTGAATCTTTTTGAATTGATCCGCCTTATTCAAGACAATTAGCAATTTATGATCCATCCCCCCAAGTGAGTGCAGTAGTATACTAAGAGTTTCCCCCGTCGTACCAGGCTTGTCCGGATCGAAGAACAACAATACCACATCAGCGCGCTCCGCGAACCATCGCACGACACCCTGAAAATCATACCCTCGATCCATAATCTTTGAAGAAGTCGATGATGAACCACCAGCATACCCCATGGACATGCCACCGGAACTCACAGGACTATCAATCATACCCGGACTATCAATCATCATGAAATTTTCATTTCGTATCCCCTCCCGCACCTTCAATTGCGCATGATGCACCAACGTCGGTCCAAACTGTCGTAATCCTTCGAATCCAATGTCGGGATCGCCAACTAACGCTGGTCCATCCTGATCAACGTCTTTTGGTCCTGGTGCAATGACCGTGAAACAATCGTCGGTGGGTGCCACACCTGCCGTTTGTACCGATCGGCCTAGTACGTAGTTGATGAAGGATGATTTTCCCGAGGAGTGATTGCCTACTAGAAAGACGAAGGGAAGGGAGGTTCCCCGATCGGAATTTTTGGCGAGTGGTCCAAGTATTTGGGAGTTGAGTGGCATGATTGACGAGTGGAGGTCGGAGCATTGGGTGAGGATGGATTGTTGGGCTGTTGATGAGGGGTTGCCATCGTTATTGTCTTCTTTATTTGATTGTTCGTTATTTTTGTCATCATTGTTGGCAGTTTCAGAAATGGGCTTCTTGGACCAGTTCCAGGTAGATGAATATCGAAAAGATCTAGTAATGGCAGCGTTGTTGCCGCTGTTGTTGTTGTGTCTGTCTCTTGGCCAAGCCGTCGACGATTGCGAAAAATGTGAAGATATTGGTGCACAGCACGATGATGTCGAGAGATTCAAGGGCAGTGCCACTACTGCTGATGAGGCACCACGCGACGATATATGCGATGCTTGAACTGCTCTAGCGCATACGCCTTTGGTGGAGCGAGCAATCATACTGCGATATTTTAGCATGAGTGATGGGCTAGCTGGGTGGCGGATGGTTCACGACCGATCGTTATGGTACGATACTCAACTGCAGTCTCTCACAATCGAATGCAATGAAACGATGGCGCGTAGGCTGAGGCGTATGGGGATTGCTATGGGTGGCGTAACAATATCGGTTTAGACGGAGGGCAATCGTAGTGTATGTGTGGCAGTGGTTGTCGGGGCGGCCGCCATGGTCGTCTTCGTCGTTTTGGCTCTGTCTGCGGCGAGCGGCGAGAAGGAGAAGGGGGAGAATTTTGTTGGCTGTTTGGATACAAATACCATACATTGGATATAAATGAAGTAAGATCGGATACGATACAACTGAGAAATCTTTCCCCCGCTATTTTCATGACAGCACGCCACGTCCACGTCATTCATCGTCGTTGAAATCTTTTGTTGCTGACACCGCGCGCAACAACAACAATCAAAGTCAAAGCCGCGAATCAGCATCAGCCGACTCAGCACTCAGCAGCGCGCCACTACACTAACAACACGCTAACCTTCAACAAGCCTNAGATCGCACGGCATAATTAACAAGACTAGGTTTTGATTCATACAACACCCAACACTCGATTGTGCTACAATACAATTGCATTTACATCGCCTCGAACTCACGGATATACATTGAAAAGATGACGAAGCTTCAATCAGCCCTCGTGCTCGCCGCATCCACAGCCGCTATAGTTCAGGGATTCGCACCTGCCTCCATTCGAGTCTCCCCAACCCAAAGCAATAATGCTCCCATCACTCACACTCCATTCCAACAATCGCTTACAACTGCCACCAGACATTCAATGGCACTCCAAGCTGAAAAGAAGAGTAACAAAGTAGACCCCAACCTAAAGAACAAACTTCTCGCCGAAACAATCGCCCCATGGCGTGGCCTCCGTCTCTTCCTCTACGCATCATTCGCATCTGGCGCTTTTGTCGGTGGACTCATCACCGCCTCCGGACTCGCCGCTGCATTGAGTGGTGCCCGAACGGATGTCGATGTGAACGCGGATTACTTGAATTTAGCCATTGATTTTGGCGCCGTCGCGCTCTTTGGTGTATTGGCCAAATGGGACTTGGATAAGGGTGCCGAATTAGACGTCGCTGTCGAAGAGAAGGTGGAGAGGAAGAAAGAACAAAAGATATTGGCAGGTGCCATGCGCGAACGAGAAACACTGCTCAAGGATCTAAGCATTAATGTACGCGTGACGGAAGATGGTGGTACTAAAATGGCACCAGTAGGAATCATGCAGGAAAGGGCCAAGCAGCATGTTATACTGGTAGCTGGTCCTGGAAGGGCTATTCGAGATGCGTTGCGGGGAGCGCAATTGAATAAGGTGAATTTTGCCATGACGAATATTTTAGTGATACCGTATGAGACTGGGGTGGGTGCTGCTGATCGTGGATCGAGGCCGGATGGAAGTGGCTTTGGAGAAGATTCCCGGCCATCGTATGAAACACAACCGTATGTTGCTGAGCCTGTAGGTGAGGGATGGGAGGAATTCATAGCGGCGGAGATGGATACTGCTGCGAATCAGGCGGGCGATAGGGTACGAGATGAGGGTGTGGCGCTAGTTGTGACGAATGATGGAAAGGTATTGCGACGAGGTGTTGGGAAAGTTCCGTGGAGACAAATGGTGGATGAGCTGGAGGAGGCAGTAACTGGGGAGAAGAAGGAGGTAGGGTTAGGGTTAGTGGAGTTTTTGGAGTAGGTTTCAGTAGGAACAGTTCTATTTGTCGGCAAGATGAAAATATTAGACTTGCGTGTTAACACAGTCGCCACCTGGGGAGTACTGGACGGAATGGACAAATCTCATGACACCCACAATTGCTGACATTCTCAAAAATAACTGATTGGGGCTAAATTGGTGGTTATAGAAAAAAATGAAAATGAGTGATTTGATCCTTGCAAGCGTCGCAGTGGCGATGGCGATGAAGAGTCTTCTCTCTCTTCACCTCGGAGAGATACAGAAATGTCAGTGCATTTTCTAGTTATTTGTTCTAGAATCTTCTTTATCCC
>JAZGVS010000813.1:1162-12036 GCA_037356235.1 Bacterosira constricta
GGATAGCAGATACACTACTGCTGACGGCCTCGGACCTCACCGCCGTAGTAGAAGTAAATCATAAAATAACCTATTATTCTATAATTAATTTCTACCACATTTGCGATTTGACGCGGCAGAACCATTGCGTATAACCAATTGCAACCATGTGAGGGTCCTGGATAGTGCACTCTTTTTGAAGAATTTGTGCAGCCACAAAAAGGTATTATATTGGCTGTGTTACAAGCAACGTTAGCACCCCTATTGTTGCTCTTCGCCCCTTTGACAGCGCAACGTATCAACCATATACCACTGATGCAATCATTTAGATACATCTGGCAGAGCATGCACTGAATACAAAAAATGCAAAGGGCTCTCTAGTCCTTGCCTCAACATACCATAAGGTTTTTACAGACAATATTGCTACAAATGCGACGCTATGTGGACGTCGTCATCATCGTGTTCATTTCACAATCACAAGCGTCCCATCCAAAACACTTGGCCAAATGAAACCTCCTCCTTCCTCTTCTTCACTCCCACCTGACTCTTCTGCATCATTATTCCAACTCACCGTGCCATTCTCAACTATTGGTCTCCGTCCTTCTTCTCGAGCCCTTTGAATTCGTAACAGTGATCCTGATATTTCACTGCCGGCTCCTTCACGAGCACCCCGAATCAGAGATGTATGAAGCGCAGAAGTGAGAGAAGCGGATACTTCAGATGTGTGTTCCCACTGAGATAGGACTCGCAGAGAAGTTGAAGGCGGAGCATTTTCACATATGGTGGCAATGCATGCATCAATATTGTTGGAAGGATAGTGAGGGTTGTTCTCATGTTCGATGTAGCACTTTTCAAGTAGAGTTGAACACTCTGTAACAATGTTGAATTCACAATCGTTTTCCTCCATACAGGGTGAAATTACGAAGAATGCAATGACCTGACCCAGTAGGACCGTGTTTATTTCACCTTCATTGCCTTCGATGGCTTTGTCTGATATGATGCAAAGATGCTGGAGGACATCTAGCAAAACTTGCTTATCTTGGTAGTACCTCCAACTTGATACAATTTCATTTGCTAAGTCACAGCAAGGGCAAACGTTGTTGAGTTTGTAATTTTCATTTTTGGGTAAGAAAACAAACACATAAGCGCATGTTGCCCTCACCTAAGCTTAGTGTTAAACCAAACTCTGACATTTTAACGCTAATATCCATCAGAAAAGGTAAGTCTCTGTAATAATGAAGGCCGCTTTGATCATCTCTGGACGCAACGCGCAAGAAACTCTGTCTATTTGTTTCTGCAATAATACCATCAGCCTCGTCGAGCGAGCATAGAATTAAACACCACTCCTGCAAATTCAGGGCATCAATGTTGTGAGCAGAACGAGAAGCTCATTGAAGAATACCACAACAATCACAATTAGCAAGCTTACCTTAACCAGAGCTTCGTCTCGCTTTGCGGCATCGTTGCCGTCTTCATGGTGCAGAAGCGAGGACACGTATTTGAAGTAGAAATCATCAGGATGTTCACAAGATTCAGATGCCTCGTGAACACACCAGGGCTGCAAATCAGGATAGGCAGATACCAGCAACGTGACGAAGTCAAAATTGCTTGAATATTGCATTGTAGATATCGACGGAAGAAGCTCAAGTATTGCAGATAACATGCTCTTTGTTGATGGAAACAAATGCAGCATGGCGTGGTAAGGATTGGTGAACAGAAAAGGACTAAATGTAAACCGTCGGCTCCTCAAAATACATTAAGACGACTTACCGGCTCATAGAAAAGAATGATTTTCGCCTTCTTCAGTGCCTTCACCGCCTCTCTATGCTGGGAATCGTACCTGGCTACACCCACGAGTTTGTCAACCAGAACTTTTGAATGAAGTTTGCCTGCCAATACAAGGCATTTGTAAATATCTAGGTAGGACCCATATGCATCAATCACTGCTGCTGCTTCAACCTCGGCTTCATGAGAAAGCCTCGGTGTTTGAATAATGGTCCCATTATTGTTGGATGAGAACTTGCGTGTAAAGTAAAAGGTAACCAAGCAACAGCTGGAATTGAAGGTAAATAGACAGCACAGCCAATAATTGCGAGAGAGCATAATCAGAAAAGGGACGCAAAGAAATATTACAAGCAAAAATAATAACAGTTCTTACGTTTCTTTGCGCGTCTCGTGGTCCAATTCCAAATCTTCAATAAGTTCTCTAAGATTGCGCTTTTTATTAGCCTTCTCAATTGATCCAGTCGGGGCAGTGGTCCCGCTCATCAATGAAAGAGATTCATTATCATCCATTCGAGAAGAGGAAACCATTGACGAATCTCCCTCCAAAAATCCAGAAGACGATTGGTGAGTTGGCCACAATGCACGGCGTTGTTTCCATGGAAGTGGACGAAAAGATTTCAACCATATTCCCAATGCTTCATTGAGCAAAAAGTCAGTTGCATTTGTGACATCTGACTTCTTTTCGATATTATTCTTTGCAAACGAGACCGATTTATCGGAATTGAATGGTGGTGCAGACGGCAAGAATGTTTCATCCTTCATGAATATTTGATTTGGTAAACTACTATCCAACAGCTCTACCAAATCAAATAGCATGCATGTCATTTCACCGGGAGGCAATGCAAGGGACTGTTTCTTTTTTCCCAATATACTCGCGACATCCCCACCAAATAAAAAGCTGTCAAAGCTTGTTGTTGGTACCTCCGGCTCCCTACCAGAAGACTCGCCGCCGCTGTTCTCCTTGTCCGTCGTCTCTTGAGCATATCCCTCCAATCGTTTTACCACATTCATCTTCCAAGATTCATTGTTCGCCGCCAACTCTACCAATAAAGAATGATCACATGCCTCAACAGCCAAACTCTCTCCCGAATGAATGGTGCTCACATCGAAATTGATAGTGCTATCCAACGCATCCTCCTCCTCTTCCTCCTCCTCAACACCTCGATGCCATCGTCTGCTGGCTCCAGTACGTACCGAAGCGGTACCACAAACGCGGGAGGCAACTTCCATGGGATCCTCGTCTTCAAAAACATTGAGTATGCCTTTATCTAGCGATTCGACAATGCTTACGAGGGATTTGGCATGTTGTATTGTTTGGGTGCCGCGCTCGAGACGTTTTTTACGAGCATCCATGGGATTTACTGCTGCTGCATTATGCAAGTCGTTCAAGTGACGAGGAGGTGGCGGCGATTGTGGCCGTAGGAGCAATGGGGCGTTTTTGTTTAGGCTGAAAAATTCACTGGTGTTTCGATTACGATTCCATTGTCGATCGAGTTGGACTTGGTGCGCAATTTGGGCTTGGACCGTTGCACGAGGAGGCCGAGCTAATAATAATGGGGTCGTTTTCTTGTCCAACTTTCCCCAGATCACTTGCATTCCCTCACCTTCTCCCACTGCTTCCACAGTTGCTGTTCCCTCCTCAGTCAAATCTTTCTTGTCTTCCTTCTTTTCGTCTTCCCTGTAACTCTGGGTATGATGTTCCAAATGTCCAAACATGGGCATGCCACTATGCTGATCTACTGCCATAAAGGCAGCAATGCCAAACAAATCCGCCGCCGGATCATGACCCACTTTACCGTCAAGTCCCAACCGTTTTCGACGTTCGACATCTTGCAACTTTTGTTTTGCACGTTGTGCCTGCTCACGCAACATCGGCTTCCCCTCGCCTAGTACACACCGCAATCGTACCTCGCGGGAGTATTCTTTTGTTTCTTCATTCACGATTGGTTGACTCAGCGGTTTCAATACCGATATAATCTTGTCCATGGATACGGGATTGTGGATTGTTCCATTGATTAGAGATTTTCCATTCACGGCAATGATAATATCGCCGGGTGAGAGAAGACCAGAACAGAGCTGGGCGGGACTGGCACGGCCATCGTCAAGGGGTGTTATTGTTTGAATAATGACTTTGCCCTGGATGATTGTTAGTTTGAGTCCTAGGGAGGTGTCTCCTACTGTTTCTTCCTTGGGTAATTCGGATAGGGAAATGGCGGCATTGTTCATGCTGTTGATGTTTCGACTAATAATTGATGAAGGTAAAATAGATTCAAGAGAGTGCTGCTGATGTTGCATCGGCGGTACTATTGCAGAAGTCAATTGAGATGCAACAGTGGTAGAGGATATTGTAGAATCATCGTCATCATGGCCTTTGCGGTACGAAGGAGTGGGAGAATGTTGCTGTTGCTGAACAGGAAATAGTTTTCTCCTTGTTTTTGGAGAATGTTGTGGAGGAAGTGAACGTCTAGGTGTTGGTGGAGGGGACAAATGATTATTTGTTTTGGCGACTCCCTCCCCAGTCAAATTCTTCTGTGCAACTGCTGCTGATGCTGCTGCATCTTTCGTTTTCACCACAGCCCTACGTCTCAAGATCACCTCCATTTGATTCAATGGAAGATGGCGTTTTCCCATCCTATAGGGTTGTACCTTGGAATAATAATTGTCGTTAAGAAATGTCAATTGTGGAAGATAATTTTGCAGTATTGGATCATCACTGTCAGTGTTGGTCATGCGAAGCATCAGCTTGGAATGGTGTTGTTCTAATGGATCATCTTGTATTCTTGTCGTGTTGCTGGAGTGCACTGTTTGATTTGTATTTGTGCCGGCCGCTGTCATTGTTGCCGTGGCATGCTGTGCATTAGTTTGTGACTTTCCCATCAAAGAGGAAGCAGATCCAATAATGCTCTCTGACTTTGATTCTTCCTTTGACCTCTTTTCGCCCTTCTTGCCTCCTGTATTTGTTGGTCCATCTCTCTTGTGATCTCTTTTGTCCCTTCTTTCTTTTTTGCCCCGTTTCTTCTTGGCGGAACCATTCAGCCCACAGCTTAAAGATTCGTTGTTCTTATCATCTGCAACAACAGTTTCTGATAGAGAAGACAGAGGTACCACCGGTCGATAGTGAGAAAAAGCAGTGGAGGCATCTCCTTCAATCACAGCTGTGGTTATGTGTCTTTTTTGTTTTGGTTTTGTATCATGCTTTTGGTTTGGTGAGCTTTGATGTTGTTGCTCTTCCAGTGATTGATTTGTTGGTAAGGATGCCTCTTCTGGTTCCACGGGTTCTTTTTCATTTTGGGCTGATTGCAATTCTTCAGAGCTATTTGATCTCTGCTGCTGCTCGTTTACCAATAGTGATTTATCATTGAGTGACTGCTCTTGTGATTCACCATCCGGATTTTCGTCCCTGAAGAAGCCACCTTGATTTTTGTGCAATGGCGTAGGGTTATTATTGAAGTGTGCATCAGCATCATCGTTCGTCTGTTCCCCATTGTCATTATTGTCATTATTGAAACTAATACTTTTCGCGTGACTGTTACTTTCGTCCTTGCGACTATCAAGATGCTGTTGTGGCAACGTCATCGTTTCATGCAGCCCCTCCTCCGACTGTTGCCGCTGCTCTGATGGAATTATTTTCTCTGGCAGATCATGTTCGTTGTCAGCAATAAGGTGGCCGCCGCCGCCGTTAGGAGGATGCATTGCCGACGTCGCTGCGGCGGTTGTCATGATGGTTGTCATTATTTATTTCCGTGCACTGCTATATCGAGCTCTTCCCCCCGTTGATGTGATTGATGCATTGTTAGGCAGGTAGGTGTGACGATTGTTTGACAGATTGACAATACAACCCTGCCTATCAACGTTGATGTCAATCGCTGTATGGTATGGGCGATGGGCGTGGAATCGGAAGGGTGGATAGATGGAGCTCGTTTCTGGCAACACTCCGCGATCCGCGACTTTCTTGTGGGGGGTGTCAGGGGGGCGGGGGTGTGTGCGTTGGGTTTTTGGGTGAGTGGTCTTGAGGACTTTCTTGTGGGGTGTGGTCTGTGTCGCCTGTGCGCGGGGGGTCAAATCCCGCGCAGATTATTGTATGAATTCCTACGGTAGAAATGAAATGTTTTAGTTCGATTGGGTTCCAAAACGCTCCAAGATTCTGCGACGTGTAAATTTAGTTCTAGATAGAGGCAAAGTGCAAAGTGCCGTGCTTGAGTCTTGAGTCTTCGATCTTGGGCGGGTGGAGTCGTGGCGGAATTCCCATGGTCCAGAAGGGCTTCTGTTATGCCCTTTATTGTTTCACTTCGCTTCTGGACTGTCCAGAAGGGCGCGCGCCAAATATCCGTTGGATCTATTTAGTTTTCATCATCAGATCAGACGAACCATTGGCGGCGTCGTCGGCAATGGCCAAGAAAAGGTCAGCATAATTGGCGGAGGAGGACAAACCATCGCTTCTACCCAGAGCTTACCGCATCATTTGTTTGTGCACTTTTTTTCAGTTGAAAGGTACATATTGTGGAAGATAGCTCAGCGAAACAACCGCCCACCGTCGGCTTGCAATCAATGAATCACCACCCAAATAGTGCAATGAGCTCTTCGCTCCAATCACCGCAACATGGAGCAGCATACCCTACTGCCGCGGTGGCATCATCTAGCAACTCCACTATGATCGATGGCACCCAACAACCCATGCGAAATTACGATGGCACAGAAATGCGCGATGTAGCAAGTCGGACCGTGTACAAGTCGCAGTTTTTGTCGACTCATCCCCTCGTGTCTGACTGTAAGGAGCGGGTGGGGTATGCGGGGAAGAAATTTAGTTATGTTACTGGTGATGGGGTGATTAGGTGAGTTTTACATGTTCTTTAGGGTCATGGATGGACGGTAATTGTGCTTGATCTGCAGTTTTTTTTCATTTGATAACTGACTGGCATATCTCACACCCGTCCATTTCTCATAGAACAATGAATGCAATCTTCGGACACGGCGGATGGTCCTCCCAAATCACCATGGAACGAAACATCCTAAGCGAAAAAGACGAAAAAAAACGATGGAACGTCGGCTACCTAACCTCTGTCCGCGTCACAATCCTAAACGGAGTATCCCACGAAGATGTCGGATCGGGAGAAGGCATCGACAACAATAAAGTCAAAGCCCACGAAAAGGCAATGAAGTCGGCTGTGACGGATGCGATGAAACGAGCGGCACGACACTTTGGTGAACGTATGGGGAATGCGCTTTATGTTAAGGGGAATGGAATACGTACGGCTCCCAGGACGAATAAGGATGCTCTTGTACAGTTGGAACGGAAGGATGCGATTAATTTGTTTGGGGATCAGGCTGTTTTGAGGGCTAATCATTTGCAGGAGTGTCAGTCGCCGGAGAATAAGAAATTGAGTCCATCGACGGTGGCGAAAATTACCACTGGTGCTGGTGGTACCACGAGTAATCCTGGACAAAAAGAAAATTGGCCGCAGAATCGAGTTGTTGGTCAAACAAACCATCATGGAGCAAATTCATTTAGTCATCGGTCATCCCCCAATAATGTTGCTGTTGGGCAACAGTCTGCATCATCAGTTTCTTCCGTGCTACCGTCACCCATAGCTTCATCTACTAATCATCGTGGAACGACGCAGATTCAGCGTGCCAATAACTCTGTTGTTAGGACTGGGAATCCTTCTCAAGTATCCAACAAAAACAATATACCTCAGCGTTCCTTGATGAATAATGTGCCTCAGCAACCTCCAAACTCATCTACTGTTCATCGTGGAACGTCACAGATTCAGAGTGTCAATAACGCCGTTGTTAGGACTGGAAATCCTTCTTCAGTACCCAACAATAATAATATACCTCAGCGTTCCTTGATGAATAATGTTCCTCAACAACCTCCCAACTTGATGGCTCCACCTCCAAGACCTATGTACAACCCCGGTGGCAATGTCGTAAATCATGGCGGAAAGCGAAGTTTGGATGGAAATAACGGAAATACTCACAATGCAGCCAACAATTCTGCCACTAGCCACAATATGAACAGCAATGGGGACAACGCCAAGCGGCATAAAGTGAACCCTTACAACAACAAAAATAACAACAACAATCGAAGAACATCAGTGTAATGGGCATATTAAACTGATGAACAGATGATTGGGGTGCTCGGATCGCAGCAGAGGAGTTAATTAGAGGGCCTTTAGAGATCCTCAGAGAATTACACACAGTAGTTATCGGCAGCAGCACAAATAACCTTTATACTTCTTTATCATGCAATGCCTTCACTAGGTCGCTGTCCTTCTCTAAAAAACATATTGAACAGTTGCTTTTCTCGATTTGGTGCTTGCGTTTTGCATTTTGTAGTATTACAATAATTACAATATTATCAGAATAAAATACGATACCTCACCACCCTGGAGGTCCTAGATGCATAGGTCCCCATGCAACCACAGTATGCTTCAATATAACAGGACTTTCATCGAGAGGAAATGTTGCTCCTTCCTTTAGTGTTGTCCGAAGGATCCTTACCAACCTTCCCAAATCAGAATTGAATTCCCCTATAAATGTATCACTGTTTCTGAGCACCCTAAATTCGGCGATTTTGGCAATGGTCCGTACATACTGGTCAGCACAAGTTGTAGTCTCCTTTTCTTCCACGGCTTGACTGATTGTGAATTTGACAACATAGCATTCTTTCACGAGACGGCCGCCACGTCTAGGGGGGCCCAACTGATTTATTTCTGCGAGAACCTGTGCCGGGTCATTGGTTGCAATGTATAGTTTGTGAACATTCATAGGACATCCCATCCGTTTTTCTCTCCAACTGTAATCCCCCAGGTGTTGGATGAGGGGAATGTAAGGGCGAGGTGTCACATCAGGAGATTCCAAATAATTGGGAATGAAACTTCTAGCTTCAATGTCAGCCAATACATCATCTTGGTGTGGTGTAAGTGGATTATGGTATCCAGGAACCCGATATTGCCCCACCTGAGCGCTATCTACACGGCGAATATACATGGCATCATATGAAGCCCCAAGGTTTAAGTCGGGCGAAACGATGTATTTCGAGATGTAATCCTGCACATCAGAATTTATCCACGGTTGAAACTGAAGGAGGCCAGACCGTGCTACGAGTGCATTAAGATAGCCCCAGATATGATCTCCTTCCAGTTTAGAGAATATGTTTGCCTCTTCAGGCTTAGCGCGCAGCCTCAATGCCCAGTCATGCGCAACATTTGATGGCCGTTGTACCATCTGATCTCTGAAACGTTTCACAAAATACCTGCGGGCTTCTGCTCCCCCTACTACGAATACACTGGCCTGTCTTCCATTGTCATTTTTGCAAGTGTAAAAAGAAGTCGAGGATTTGCTTATGCCCCACAGTCGCATGGTATCCCAATCTTCGTAGGCATGATTATGCACGCAGGGCATCGTACACTTGCGAGAAAGCCACTCGGGACTCTTAACGAGACGTGATAAGCCTGGTGGCATTTCCTTACTGCCCCCGGGAGGACAGCCAAACTGCGAATCTGTTCTGGAACTCCAAGGACTATTCAATATCACCATGGCCCTATCCATGAATGTTGCTAGCATGGCAGCTAGGAGATAACTATTCAGCTGTTTCTCAAGGCTTAAATGTGCAAACGTGACTGGCATGTATACTAAGATATCATCGCATGTTGGATCATCACTCATCAAAGGATCGTCGTTTGTAGACTCTATCAATTCATCACTTGAGGGTCTTAGCATAACATCTTCAAATTCCGACACAATTTTTTCCATATGATTATCATACCAATCACGTAGTTTGACCTGCATCTCATTCAACAATTCCAAGTCTCCAGTCAGCTTTTGTACCGTGGGAAACAAGTCATCCCAAGAATCAAGCACTAACATGGGTGCCTCGTACCAATGATGGAGGGCCTCCTTGCAACGGTGAATTCCTTCTGTAATGTATAAATCATTCTTGACCATTACAGGGATAGAGCCAGCTTCTACCGCCTCGAACAGGCGGTAGCATTCAGGATTGTGGCCAGCTGGAGCCAGTGTGAATACGCTGTCTAGGAGCACTTCGATGTATGTATGCGTATTAATCTGTGCAGTTCTGGGGTCATTAACTTTCGAACTCCAGACATCCGCGATGGAAGTAAAAATGTTCATCTCACTTATCCCATGCTGCCCTTGAATGACATTTGCAAGCTGTGCACGGCCATCGTTCGTGTTCTTGGAGAAGATGGCATTGAATACATACTGCCGCTTCGATGCCGAGGCAATGAAAAACAGTGGATTTTGTTGATGCTCATGGAAGGACGTCCATGCATCGAGCCGTGGTCCTAGGGGTAGGTATCCCTTTCCCTGAAAATTGGACGAGTAGTACCCCCGGACATCGTATCCCATGTCGTTTTTGCAAAACTCATCATTAGTTAGCATAATTTTGCACAATGGATACATACAACGGAGATGCTTCTTCTGACATTCTTTGCCATCGGTCACGACGAGACATGGAACATCGTCCGCAACTAACCGATGCTGATGCATTTCCGCGTCACAAAGGTTTTGGGCACACGTGGCTTGTTCCCGGATGACGAAGTTGAACCGACCCGAGCCATAGCGCTGGAGGATGTCCGTCTTGAAGATGCTCCAAGCCGGGTAATTATGTTTTCCAGGGCGCGGGATGAGATAGATGGTCATTATCGTGTTGTTAATGCGAGGAACGATCGTTTTCGGATCGAAAAAGTGCGATAGACGGAGTGATCGATGGTTGACGTCGGAGTTGTCTGCCGCCAGTGATACTGAAGAGGTAAGGTCTCCCAGTGGTGGTGGCTCTGCGGTGTAGATCTTGGAAAAATAGGCATCTCCAATCAGGTATGACGACGACGCCAAAATAATGGCGACAGCTGGGAGGAATAGTGTTTGTTGCTTCCACATTTTAGATTTGCTGCCTCTCTACGTTGATCACGGAGATTTGGTTTCTTTTATGAGATTAGTGCGGGGCGACGATCCCATCAGCCAGAGCCTCTAGAGGTATTGTACAATATCTGTTGATTGATGCATCGGTTCATGGTCGATGGCAGTTGATGGTGGGCAACTGGGAGTATCGGCGCATTTAGTCATTCCCTATCGGGGCTTCTGGGCAT
>JAZGVS010000814.1:0-12043 GCA_037356235.1 Bacterosira constricta
GTCGGCGGAACTATTGGCGGTCAATTCATGGCAGGACTCTCTGGAGGACAGCGAAAACTATTGCTATTCGAATTAATCGCTCAACGAACAGCCACTCAGGACAATCTTCTCATTGTTTTGGATGAGCCATTTGCAGGCGTGACAGATGACTTTATCCCATATATCATTGAGCGTCTCAATGAAATGAGGACGAAGCATAATATCTTGTTAGTTACCAATGATCACGTGGAGACGCTGACCGGAATGGCAAACAACACCGTCACAGTAAGTGCCATCGACAGGAGCATGGTGAAGGTCAACGGAAAGGAAGGAGTGGATCGAGAGTTGGCTCTCCTGGCCATGTCCATTGGAGACACATATAGTCCTTCTTCGAACAACAAAGATGCAGCGTTCTTTCGAAGTGTCGAATTATCAAAGAATGGCGGGCTCTTCCACTCTTTTGCCTTCGTTGTCTTTGCCTTTGGTCTTTTCACTCTCACGTATTGGGACTCCAAACCAGGCAGCGAAACATTGGTACTCATCGCAGGGGGCTTAGTCTCCTTTTTCACGCTCTATCCATACTTCCTTCAGCTTGTGGATTGGCGGGTTTACATGGTGGAAGAGGCTGAGGCTCTTTTGCACTCATCCAGGTCCATGAACAAGATCCTCAAATCATGTGTAATAATATCCCTTCTAACTATTGTTTCGAGCATCCAGTTTGGGTGCCAGGACGTAGTGCTTGGCACACTGACTAGTACGAAGTTCTTCTTCGGTATCTTCTTTGATAACATGTCGCTCCTGTCTCCAAGTATCTGCCTTGGATTGTACACAGATCTTTCTGATCCAGAGGTTCAAATGCTAGGATCACTGCCATTCTTGTTCATGGTCTTCTTCTCGACCACCTTCTCTCCTGGTGCCGGTGTCGATGGACTCAAAGATCTGAGGTATCTCTTCCCAAGATTTTATTTATGGTGCATGTAAGTCAAGGACTGTTCATTGATGCTCTTACATCATAAATATGCATTGTCTAACTCTATCTCCTGCTTTTTACAGGTTACCTGGTGATGTCGGGATGATGATGGAGGGGTGCCCGAAAGAAAACACATTGATGTATCTCATCTTATCCGCTCTATTTTTTCCCTATCTATTCGTAATCTTTAAGGTGGCCAGTCAATTGTATAAAACATATAGAGGTATAAAGAAACAATCATCCAAATGTGCGGGGATGGAGACTGTTGAGTTCTCGGACTTGCAGTTAGAACTTTTTGGCGAGAAAGCGCTTAAGAATCTGAGAGGTTCACACACTAGCGATCATGTTGCCACGCTTTTATAGTTTGAGCGTTAGATGTTCCTGACCGACATTACTTATGATGTAGGAGTAGGTTTTAGGTTATTCGTTTGTTTATGAGTGGGTTCCGCAGACCCGCTTTAAGGGTCGGCGCCAACTTGAGCTTCACCTCGCTCACCTTAGAAAACTGAATATGACAGTAAATTAGTGTGCATAAGAGATTATGTTGAACTGATGAGTTGCTGGGAAGTAGGAGTAGAGAGTGCAACTGACAGAATGTTTTGTACAGATTTGTACCAATTCATGGAAAGATTATCACTACAAAATTAACAATTATTCCATACAATTCTTCTTGTCTACACCAGTTGCCTAAACTTCATTTCTTTACTCTTCGGGCAATGGATCACGATAGCGCACTGCTCCATTTAACATCGAAGACTCCATAGCATTTACACTGGGCGTTGGTGGCGGTGGATACGCCGGCATTGACATGTTTTCAACCTGCGTGGTAACAGTCTCCACAGCCTTACCACCTCCTATTCTCGATCCATCGCCAGGCTTGCCCTCCCTCAAAGCCGCAGCCGCCTGAGCAAACGGACTCCCATTGAATTTAGTAGCATCCACATTCTCAACCTGCGGCAACAGTTCGCCCCAAGCCTCATTCATCTTATCATGATGATCCTTCTGCATCCTTGCAAACTCCACCATTGTCGCATACATTGCCACGGCATTCTCCTTCCTGAAACGATCAACCTCCCTCAACACACGTGCAGACACCTCTTCGTAATTTGCTTTGGCTGCCATCACCGATGTCTCCGCGCGAGAGAGTGACGACTCCACACCGAATGCTTTATTCTCCTGGCCCGGTGTGATGCTATACTTGCGCAAACTTGCCTTTTTCGAATCAATGGCGTTGATACAAGTGCTGTAAGTAATAAGCCGGTTGTTCCTTTTGGATAATGCCACCTTTACAGCATGCACCGTTTTGAGATGATCACGTAGCCGTTCGTGGAACCAGCTCGATTCTCGTTGATAGTGATCAGAGCTAATGGCCGATAAGGCATCGGCGGTTTGTCCAATCAATCGAAAGGTTTGACCAATTCCACTTGCGCCGGAGGTATCTCCTACTCCGGCGCCATTGACTTCGTCATCGATGTGGGCAAGTGCATCACATCCCAGTCCAAATTCCAATAGACAGGGTGAAACGTCTTTATCTCGTTTTAGCATGGCTGATGCTTGTGCCTCGACACGTTTCAATCCCATCTCCAGAGCTGCAATGAAATGAGTCACCTCCTCAAAGACGGCATCGTCTGGAGAACGCACCATTGTTCCCTGCATGGTAGTCTTTCGTTCCTTGATCCATTTTTTGATACCAGCTTTTTTGGTGGATAGCTTTTCCTTCCCTTTATCCATGTAAGAATGGTCCTGATCGTTGTTTAGATCTGCACCATTATTTATATCCATTCCATCAGTCAAATGATTATAGTCCTCACTGAAATTTTGACCATCAACATTCGACTTTGGAGTTCCAAGTGCCCCAAAGCTCCCATCCTTCTTGGCCTTTTTGAACTCACCGTCCCCACCACCCAAAAACACAAGCAGACAATCAGTATCCTTCAACTCGGGATTCCCCACTACATGTCGCAAAAATATCTCGAGATGAAAACGACGTTCTTCGATAAAGGATTCGGAGAATCGGGAAGCGCTTTGCTTTTCAGGTAGGAGTGGTACNGGTAGGAGTGGTACGATTGCTCCCGGGCGTTCCTTGTGTAGATGGTCGAATAGCCATGAGAAGTCGGAGTAGCGACGGTTTACGGAGGTTGTGTATGGAAATAGTGCATTACTGTTGCTGTTGCCAACAACATTGGTAATCGAACTACTATTGTTTGCGTCTGAAGCGTTGGCTGGGGCTGCTGTAGTGAGTGGAGGATCATATGCCACGCGATACATTGTGAATTTTCCTTTTATACCCTCCTTGTGTTCGATTGGATCGGAGACGGTGATGTAGGCGAAGGAGGAATCTTCGCTATGGATGCGTAGTATGTGCGGTTGTGTGGATGGGCTGGAGGGTGGTTCATTGTTGCTGTTGGATGCTGCTATTTCGTCGATGATTTGCTGGGTGTCGATTATGGCGGCATTATTTGCATTAGTTGCGTTGTTGTCCTCCGCAACGCCTCGAGCGGCTAGAGATGGAGTATCTTCGGTGCCCATGGTCAAATAAGATTGATGCAACGCTATCGAAGCAATTGAAAGCCTTGATGAGATGTTTGAAGTGTTTATGCAAAGGCAAAGGGGGGGTGGCTTCTCTATTCTCTGTGTTGCTTCTTTTCTGCTTGCCGCCGAGGCTTTTCTCTTTTCTCTCTTGATCTTGACATGAAAGATCTGAAACATGGCGGGAATGTTTGAACATCGCGCGCGCTCAGCTCTCTTCCCGCCGTTTTTATTTGCCATCGCCGGTCCACACGCAACGGTCCACGTGACGTCGTGCGTATTTTTTCCAGCCATCATCCTGCCATCATCAACACAAAGACAAAGATCAACAACAATAACCAAGACAACAACCAACAACAACAATCACCCCCTAACCATGAAGTGTGCCATTACAAGCGTCGCAGCCGCCCTCCTCCTCTCTAGCACATCCGCATTCACCGTCCCACAATCTACCACAATCTCACAATCATCATCATGCTCGACCACTGCACCATCTCGCCTCTCGCCCCTCTTCATGGGCCGTGCCGCAATAAACCGCGCTGCAACCAAGGGCAAAACGGATGGCAAGAAGGCCAAGGTTAATGCCTTTTACGGAAAGAAGATTATCATGGCCGTGAAACAGGGTGGGTCGCAAGATCCTGTGGCCAATCGTCAGTTAGCAGAGTTGATTAAGGCAGCTAAGCAGAATAATGTCCCTGTGGATGTGAGTTGTTGAATGTTGAACAGAGATGGACGATAGACAGCTCTCTTTTTACATTTTTACAATCTTTATTTATTTCTAATACCATTGCAAAACTCTGCGATCCAAAAGAATATCAATCGCGCAATTAAACGTGCCAATGAAAAAGACACCGGAGACTTCTCCGAATCCATATTCGAAGCCTACGGCTTCGGAGGCGCATCACTCATCATCAACGTCCTATCCGACAACCCCAACCGTTCCACAGCCGATGTCAAACTCGCAGTTAGTAAAAGTGGCGGAAAGATTGCAGAATCAGGATCGGTACTCTTCATGTACGACCTAAGGGGCAAAATTGAAATACCATCCGAAGCAGACGAAGAGGAGCTTTTAATGGCCGCTATTGACAATGATGTGGATGACATGGAACTTGTCGAGGGTGATGATGAGGGCACCAGTATAGTGTACACGGATCCAAAGGAGACTGCTGCAATGTTTGAGGCTGTTAAATCTATTGGATTGGAAGAGGGAACAAAGATGAGTTTGACACATGTAAGCAAGGCCCCGATGGAATGCAGTGAGGAGGATTTTGAGAATAATATGGTGATTATAGATGCTTTGGAGGAGTTGGATGATGTTGATAGTGTTGAGCACAACATGTCAAATTGAGAGATTTGAGGAAGTAAATGAGTATGTAACAACTCAAAATATTAATGAATGTGTTGTAATAGGAAGAGTCGATTTCAATTTAACTTGGAAAACTGAGATCTCAATCAGTATCATATTTGGATTCACAGGAATGCTGGACTGATTCCTAGATAACATTGTGTAGACTAAAGTCTATTTCACGGATATCTACATGCAAAATGAAATACTATAACTCTTGATGTAACCTTCTCCAAAGCAACCACTATCTAGATACAAGGCTTGATTGAAACTTTAGATTCATGCTCTGTGACAGTGTCTTGGCTAAAATTTGATCACATCAAACCTCCTATAGCCTCCTATCTCAAGTCTCAAGTGTCCCACAAACCCATGAAGCCGGCCATAGCTAGGTACTTTAGGTATGTATGAGATAGTAACTGACAACCACAGATACATAGGATACCATATCTGTTAATGATTCCTGTGTAGGATTTACTCTTTAGGCCTACGCTACGTACGTGGGCAACTAAAAGCTACTAAAAGTACAATATCAGAGTACAGATCTAACGGATTGAAGATGGATGGAAGGGCGGGGGGGGCGATCTTCAAAGCGATCACGAAAAATCCAAATCAGCACAGCAACAAGATCGCATCACAGTTTTTCCATCACCCACGCCACACCCATCACCATCTCACATCCAGTCCAACCCAAGAGCCTCCCCTAACCATGAAGTGTGCCATTACAAGCGTCGCAGCCGCCCTCCTCCTCTCTAGCACATCCGCATTCACCGTCCCACAATCTACCACAATCTCACAATCATCATCATGCTCGACCACTGCACCATCTCGCCTCTCGCCCCTCTTCATGGGCCGTGCCGCAATAAACCGCGCTGCAACCAAGGGCAAAACGGATGGCAAGAAGGCCAAGGTTAATGCCTTTTACGGAAAGAAGATTATCATGGCCGTGAAACAGGGTGGGTCGCAAGATCCTGTGGCCAATCGTCAGTTAGCAGAGTTGATTAAGGCAGCTAAGCAGAATAATGTCCCTGTGGATGTGAGTTGTTGAATGTTGAACAGAGATGGACGATAGACAGCTCTCTTTTTACATTTTTACAATCTTTATTTATTTCTAATACCATTGCAAAACTCTGCGATCCAAAAGAATATCAATCGCGCAATTAAACGTGCCAATGAAAAAGACACCGGAGACTTCTCCGAATCCATATTCGAAGCCTACGGCTTCGGAGGCGCATCACTCATCATCAACGTCCTATCCGACAACCCCAACCGTTCCACAGCCGATGTCAAACTCGCAGTTAGTAAAAGTGGCGGAAAGATTGCAGAATCAGGATCGGTACTCTTCATGTACGACCTAAGGGGCAAAATTGAAATACCATCCGAAGCAGACGAAGAGGAGCTTTTAATGGCCGCTATTGACAATGATGTGGATGACATGGAACTTGTCGAGGGTGATGATGAGGGCACCAGTATAGTGTACACGGATCCAAAGGAGACTGCTGCAATGTTTGAGGCTGTTAAATCTATTGGATTGGAAGAGGGAACAAAGATGAGTTTGACACATGTAAGCAAGGCCCCGATGGAATGCAGTGAGGAGGATTTTGAGAATAATATGGTGATTATAGATGCTTTGGAGGAGTTGGATGATGTTGATAGTGTTGAGCACAACATGTCAAATTGAGAGATTTGAGGAAGTAAATGATCATGTAACAACTCAAAATATTAATGAATGTGTTGTAATAGGATATACTAGATATGAATTGAAGGATCTAGCAAAATAAACATGGCCTTCTTTGAAGCCACCACTAGAGACTTGGCTTGATTCAAACTTTGTATTCATGCTCTAGAGTGTATGTATGGGCTGCAAGTCTTATCAATTCAAACTTATATCCCCAGTGTCCCAAAAGCGCAAGATATGATGTGGGTTCCCAAGTTGTGGGTAAACCATTCTACTACCATGCCGAAGTCATACTCACGCCACTTCTGCGATACCTCACCCAATAACTCATGCTAGATAAGAGAAAGCCGGAGTTACTGTCTATTTCATTTGATGGCGGCATTTTTGGTCACGTTATTTCAAGCCTTAACCCTTTCACTGCCCATGGTCGCCGTTGGGTCGACATTTGCTTTAAAACATAATGCGGCCATTACACACCGAAATATCACCATTCCAAGCATCAGATGTTCTTTAGACACTTTCCGACTATAGTTCTTGGTACTTGGTTCATAGTCAGACCCCAAAAATTGACCAAGTATTGGCGTTCTTCAGACGTAATATTATGATAGATTATGCTCCTCGGGTGAGCGATTTGGTAAGAATTGCTTGTTACACACTGTATACCATCAATTATCACCATTCCAAGTATTCAGTACCCATCAGGTGCATGTTGGCTATGGTACACAATACTTGGTTGGTACTCTGAATCCCGATATTGACTGAGTAATATCACGTATTGGTGTAGGTTATAATGTCGGGTAAGCTGTAGGCCGGCCCAAAATCAGATTGTATAGGTCGTGAGTTGATCAATAGAAGTAGTATGTTCAGGTGAGAGTATATGGTATAGTCCAAGGTTCAAGGGGTAAGGTACAAGAGGTGGATTGTGGTAGGTTCCCAAGTGCAAGTGCAAGTGCTGATCCTGCCTCCATATCTCTTTACTGAACTTTTGTATCACAGTGATACAAAAGATGATGTAGATTTATAAGTAGCTAGATATTACGTAGTAGACTAATAATTGGCATAAACCCCCGGCACCACGTGAAAGCTGAGCTCATAAGCTTTCATTCCATATAAGGGTTTGCATATATTCGACATATTGCGAACATGGTGCAAGCCATAACTACACGTATTTTTGCATAAAATAAAAGCAAAAGTACAAAAGTTTTACAAATCAATTCCTACGGTAAACATGCTGGAAAAATACGTAGGCGGTACAGAGGAACTGAAACAACAACATCGAAACCTCGAAAAACACCCTCTCGACCATGGCCGATCCGCCCATAACTGCCGCGGCGTTGCTCGATACCCCGTCATCACCGCCAACAACAACGCCTATCAATGCCCAACGACCCACGTCAACAGGGGTTGCAAAGCCATAACTACATGCATTTTTGCATAAAATAAAAGCAAAAGTACAAAAGTTTTACAAATCAATTCCTACAGTAAACATGCTGGAAAAATACGTAGGCGGTACAGAGGAATTAAAACAACAACATCGAAACCTCGAAAAACATCCTCTCGACCATGGCCGATCCGCTCATAACTGCCGCGGCGTTGCTCGATACCCCGTCATCACTGCCAACAACAACGCCTATCAATGCCCAACGACCCATGTCAACAGGGGTTGCAGTGTTGGCGCTCAAAATCGTCAACAGGGAGTGCAAACGACCGCCAGCCCAGCGATCATTTTGGTGCAAATGGAAGCCGACGGTGACGCATTAAACGTCCATATGACGGCATTGCCATGGCTCTTACCCCATGACGACTGATCGGATGAATCTGTGCGCATTCCTCGTCGGTTTGCAGTTGGCCGGATGGGTTGTGGGGGGCATATGGTTATTAAAATAGGCAATACGGTAAAATATTGATGATAAAATAAAGTAAAATAATGTTGTAACTTGCTCTATTATTAAGTCTAGACAGCAAATTGTACTCAAATGAGTTCCATTAATTAGTATTAATATGCATAGAATGGATACGCGCCGCTGGATGCTTATTCATGGCATCACGGTGGCCGGATTATCCATAGAATGCAGCGGCCGCGATGGCCCCAATCATCTCGCCGACGTCTCCCCAACTGCCTCACCCATGCCACTATCTGCATGAACAGTATAGTTTTAAGGCATGCGAGGTAATTGACTTTCGCGAATACATGTGCGGAAGTCATAGGCACAGCATGGGGCACTGATTCTATATTTTGACGGTCGGCGACCCTACCGAGAGGGCGGACGCCATGGTCAATCCATGTTTTTGTTGTGGTTTGTTGTGGTTGACGCGGGCTGATAGGTTGTACCTAGTTCCGCTGTGGCATCCTATGTAGTACGCTTGTCGTAGGAATCCAAAACTAATTCTTTTGTACCACCCTGCGACAAAAGATTTTTTCGGTAAAGAGATAGGGGGGAGCCAATGCCAATTAGGGGAGCCAATGCCAATTTGGGGGGGTATCCGACCCCTTTATTCCAACCCTAAATTTGGGGGGAGATACATAGCTTGTGGAAATGCATATGTACCAGGGTTAGAGATATCCCTACACATCTCCCGCTCTCTCTAGAGCCATTGTATCTATGTACCGCAGAAAGGAGCTCAGGGCGGGGCAGGGAAAGTCAAATTTAACCCCCCAATGCGTTTAGCCCTACCCGTACCTATGTACATAGGACTAGAGCTGAAAAGACTTAAGTACAAACATACTACGGTGGGAACCCTATGACAAATAATGTTATCTCCCCATCGCTTTGTTACCGAGTGGGACACACACACAATATCGTACCCTATCGTACCACCCTGTACCACCCCCATCTTCCCTCATCCCACCCGCCTATCATCAAGCAAGGCTACATAATTGCGACTGTCGTCTCTCCTACCTCCAATCGGCAATATAATATCAATGAACGGAAGGAACACTGATCAGCATAATAGAAGGAAGCTGAATAGGAAGTGATGTGAAGGCAATGATGAGGGTGACTTGCTAGGCTAGGTTCCATCGAAGGAACATGTGAGAATCCATGCCCCCCCCACAATGGAGATGAAGGCAAAGGCAGCGTAATGCACATGCTAGAAATTTCAAACCACAAGCAATTGTGCATTATTGGTGCATGTGTTCGTGATTCGTGAATTGATGATGTCATTGTTTAGGGTTATTTTCATCTTCGATTTTGTACGTCTCCCTTCTCCTCGCTTGTAACATCGTGCTGCTCTCATTATTGATCTTGCTTGCTATCATGCATACCAATAATCTGCATGCGTTATTATTGGTATTGAAAGGTCAGATAGTATAGCAGGCGAGTTGGTCCATCGCCGCAAGTCCGCTAGCAGCATAAACACGACATGAAGGCAGCGGTTAGCATTCGTTGTATCTTCTGGTCGGCCTCGGCTGACAGTCAGGAAGTGGACAACCCAAAAGTCTACTCGACTCATTTTCTGATTTATTGGACGAGCATGAAATGCAAAGTGAAATGGTCAGTGGTTGAGCGGTCTTCTGACTCGGTGGATAACTCCGGCGCAGAGATTCTAGGCCGGATCATCACCCAGTTCGTACTTTGGGCGGCTTCGACCGGTGGCACAGATCGACTGCAATAACAAGGGAGTGGTCCTCCATAGAAATAGTCCAAGGCGTCTGCTGAAAGAAAGTGCACCGGTAAATGTGTTACACGTGCTCCAACAACTCATTTCGGACCAACCATTCGCAATAAACATGAAATGGGTCCCTTCTCACCAAGACGACGAAAAGGACTGATCAGATTTCACCCTGAAAGGGCGGATCAATATCAAAGTCGATCGGCTGGCGAAGAGTGTATTGTGATAGCAGGAGTTGGCAACAATTGATATATTATAAGTATTTTTATTTTGAAAACATCCGCGTGTCCACTGGTGGCACCACAATTACAGGCTCCATTATAAAAGGTCTTTCGAGCGGTACTGGGGATACAAACCTGAAGCAGAAGTAGGTTGCCATCTCACGTGCCAGTATGGCAGAACAGGTATTACGGCTCAGATCCATGAACTTCAAAATGAAATCAAGCTACTACATGTGGAGATGAAAGGGGGAACGAAGAATGATGTGTGTGTGTGTGTTCTTAGTTTATTAGTGTACTACCTAGCGGAAGCTTCATCGGAAGGAGTTTGCTCTGGTGAAGGCAGAAGTCTAAGAGGCGGTTCAGGCCAAGGTTATGGCGGACTTGTTGCAAGTGAGGGAAATTATAGTAACTATATTGGATATGAGAGTAGGGATCATCCGGGCGCCGATTGATAGGCATGGGGTTTGCAGATCAGAGAATTGCATGTAAATAATTTTGTCTTGAAGTCCTGTGTGAAGTCTGTAATACATTCCTTATAGGTAAATTGTCGACAATACATATTTTGTGTTCATTTGACCAAAACTTGTTGTGCCCTCTCGCACTGATCTACTCTTATCCAACGCCTAAAGTGAACCTCAGAGTCTCCAATCAGCAAGCCAGCACCTGTTGCACTTCCTAGGTACATACTCCTTCCCACCTCTATGCAAGCAGATGAAAGCCCCAAAACATGAAGCATTATTGTACATTAAAGATTATATCAAACAAGACTGGACCATTGGAAGAATGCAAGCTGTGTTGGTCGGTGGATGGTAGACACTATATTGTTGATATGTTAACTGTCAGATAGCTGAGGCCATTGCTAAATAGAAAGACGCACCAGGAACTCGTCTCCCATAGATATCAAATTGGTAATTTATTAAGTAAGCTAAAGCTTGATTATCTTATTCATTCTTGATAACAAGTCCAAAGGAATCAAGATTACTAATTCTTCCATACCATCTTCTCCAACGCCGGTCACTCCCACTTCCCGCATCAACAACTCATCCCCCACTGGAAAATCCTTCACTCATCTCACCACCATTGCCACGACTCATGTGCATCCTCCCAAAGGCGAAGTTGAAGAAGAAGCAGAAAATTCTCCTTTGGATGATGGAGGTATATAACTATGACACTCGTACCAACCTTGCCCATTCGTCATATACTGCCCAATCACACAGCATGCCGGTAGTCTCTTCTCAACAAATACTGCCACCAGCTGCACTGACTAAAGGTCATTACTCACTCCAACTGAAAAACTGATGGGCATCCTATTTAATCAAACTATCCATAGATATTTGTAGATCAACAACTTTCTATACAAAAGTTGGCTTAGAAACTACACGCGGCTCACTTGTATAATACAACACTGTAAGCATTCTTAGAGGATCTCTCTAATAGGGTCACCGGCCAAACCTAAAACCAAACTGTACCATACCTTTTATAACATCAATATCAGACTCAGAACTTCTGACAAAACACACCATAAGGCACCAAAGATATCTACCACATGGCATAGGCACAAGCCAAGACCATGACAGATCCAATAACTCCCTTACTACTTGCAACATTTGCAGCAGAGTCCAATGAGTTTTCTCTTACGAATGCTAACTCACGTTGAAGGGTCACTTCAATTTCAAAGGAAGCTTCTTCGCTGGCGTCAAGCTTGGCACCAA
>JAZGVS010000815.1:0-12032 GCA_037356235.1 Bacterosira constricta
CTAAATATGTAACTAAGTAGTCTGGTAGCACTTCTAGAACCTGGATTGGGTTTTGTGGGGATGCATTATCGCATTTCGCACATCGTTTCTTGGACGATGCCAGATCAAGAATAAAAGTACAATCATGACTATTCATTTCTGATGTAGGCCCAAATTTTGAGACAGTGCAGCCGAATCTTATCATCCTGGCCATAGAGAGTCAACTGTTTATGTCGAATGCCTGGGCATAATGATGGCTGCTTTAGAATAGCTGGTGCATCACTCATAGTTTGATTACGCTTGCGATTAGAGGATGCAATTCTAAGCTATTTGTAAATTGATTTTGAAATTGGACGCTACAGAAATATGCCAAATTAGAAGACTAAGGATTCTGATGTAGTTTAGTTTCTATTAGTATTAATGTGAAGCGTCTCTGTCATTCGGATAGTGTTGCTATCATTCGGACAGTTGACGGAAGACATGTTGCAGTCAGAGATTCACATTAGATGCGCTGTGAGATTTGGTTGGTCACGAATGATTTAACAAAAAGAGAGGCGAGTCACGTCGTCAAGACTTAACAAATCTGTTGTTGGTTATGTTTTGATCAGGACTGCCACACCACCACCACCACCACCACCACCACCACCACCGCCTCCAATATCCAATACTACCTTTGAATGATATTGGACATATCTCAATCAACAAATCAATTCAAAAGAGCAAACAACCATGCATATATATATATATAAATATATATATACATATACATATACATATACATATATATATATATACCAATAATACAAAGACAGCTGCTATTGCTAAAGTAAAGATGACCAAAACAAACCCAACTCACGTTGGGATTGAAACAAATGACCACAAAATATGAAAATCCTCATTTTACCAAAACATATTGGCTCAAATCAACACAGAAACCCAGGAAAGAACACCATGGATAATCTCCATGCCAATGAGCGATCCTCAAACTACTAAGCCGAATCTACCTCTATTTCTATTGGAAAAAGATTCCTTTAATAGGGTTTCCTTTGCCTTCGTCTTTGCAGGGATGGACGCTGGTTGTCGTCTCTTTGAAAAGAATGAAAGATTCTTTGCAGCTCTTCGGCATGTTTGAAATACCAACGTTTGCGTGTAACAGACAGACTTACACTCTTTGACAAGTAGGAATTATTATAAGATTCATCCGCAATCACGTACGTAGGCTTAACCAGTACTAAAGTGATCATTTTACGCAAACACAAATAGCACTCACGGCAGGCTAGCTATTAGGTAGATGATCCACATCAGGTACTAAGCGGTTACGAAGGAACCAACTCCGGTTTGGGCATGCTCGTGCTCAACCCAGAGTTGGTACCTCCTAACAATGATTTGTTCGTGGGCGAGGATAAAAGTGCCACCTGGAAGTTACCAATATGCATCAATGCCATCATAGTCATAGTGAGCTTATTCTGATGATAGAAATAGAAAATGTTTATTTATGCTTCTAAATAATTGTATATTCGCCACCAAGTGATGGATCGATCAGGGTACAAACATTTCTACATATTGGCCAAGTATGGTGACTTATCATGCAAATAGCATGCAAATATCACGCAAAATTCAGGCGCTTTAGCTTTAGGTAGTATTTCCCATGCTAATGCTAATCCAGCTGCATGCAATATCAGTGTGGCATGATGAGTTGGCATATGTAAACCCATATTATTCTGAATCCTGAGCTCATGCTCTACATGGTAGCATAATTCATTAATACAAATAGGTTAGTCTGGTGGATTTCATTTTTACAGACTACTAGCCGGATTACCAATGCCATTGCGTGACGATCTCTGCGGAGCCAGGGAGCTAGGTACGTAGATAGTACCTATGCGGAGCGCTCTCAGACTGGAGTGCGTACCCCCACATAACTACGTAGGAATAGTAGACATTTCTACACGACAAATAGACCGAACCCGCTTACTACGATACGATACTTATTATGTCTACGTACCTACGATCGATATCGTATGTAGATGGGAGGCAATAAAATAATGATTGGCCATGCAATTAATTCCTACGTGCATAGACAAAGATTCACCCGTTCCCGCTAGCTAGCTGTGAAGATTTCCAAGTGCGTGTTCGTTCCTCTCGACGATGTGGATGCCATGTGCTGTCCACCTGTGATCTTCCACCGCCGCTCGCTCGCTCGCACGCCATGATCGGTGAAGGCGATACGTGACACTCTCTCTTGATATTGCTCACAATATCCTACTCGGTGAATTCATTCAACCCCAAAACTTAATTAAAGATGAAGTTCTCCATGTTTGCTATTGCCGGAGCGGCCCTTGCCGCCGGTGTTGAGGGATTCTCGACTGGTGCCCGTACCTTCGGCGTCCGTCAGGTTAGTTTTCAGATTCCATGCCAAGTCGAATGGAGATGTGTTGGAGATGGTTCGATAGCCTCTTTTCACGCTGAGGCTTTCAACTTTGCGATGTGTCCGTTCATTCGAAATGTGGCACATTGTTTCTCTCTCGATGATAACAAGTCCTTGAGACCATGAGAAGTGCATCCCGAACTTGATGAAACAACCTACTTGATACTCTGTGTAATGGCCACTGACTTTCCTCTCTCTTATTGTTCTCTCTACTAAATAGGCCACTTCCATGAAGATGGCCGAGGCTGCCACTGAGGTCGACAAGATGGCCGCCCTCACCACCGCCGCCAACGAAGCCCGTGGTCTTGCCATGGACTCCATTGCCGCCGCTCACTCTGGACACATGGGTCTTCCTCTTGGATGTGCCGAAATTGGTGCCACCCTTTACGGATCTCAGGTGAGTGAAAAGCCTGTGACTGTGATGAATAAATTGACTCCATGCATGTGATTTTGTAACTAACAATTATTCAATACCTTTCTTGACACATCAGATGCAATACAACCCCAATGATACCCAGTGGATCAACCGTGATCGTTTCATCCTTTCTGCCGGTCACGGATCCATGTTCCTTTACTCCTGGCTCAACATCGCCGGATTTGATCTCTCCATCGAGGAGTTGAAGAACTTCCGTCAGCACAACTCCGCAACACCTGGTCACCCCGAATTCCCCAACTCCGAACACTCCACCCCCGGAATTGAGTGCACCACTGGACCCCTTGGTGCCGGTGTGTCCAATGCCGTTGGTTTCGCCGTTTCCGAGAAGATGGCTGCCGCCCGTTACAACACTGATGACCACACCATCTTTGATCACCACATCTACGCCCTTGCCGGCGATGGATGCTTCCAAGAGGGTGTCTCCGCCGAGTCTGCCGCCTTTGCCGCCCAGGAGAAGCTCGATAACTTGATCGTCCTTTACGATTCCAACGAGGTCACCCTTGACAAGATGGCTGAATACACCCAGTCCGAGGACATCATCAAGCGTTATGACGCATATGGTTGGGAGACTTACGAAATCGATGGACACGACCTCGCCTCTGTCGAGGAGACCATCGCTGCCGCCAAGGCCTCCAACAACGGAAAGCCCAAGTTCATTAAGTGCAACACCATCATCGGAAAGGGCATGGAAGAGACTGAGGGAACCAACGCTGCCCATGGAGAGGCCGGTGTCCCATACGTTGACAAGGCCCGTGCCTCCATCGGCCTTCCCGAGGAGAAGTGGTTCGTTTCTGAGGGAACCCGTGATTACTTCAGCGGTGTTCAGGAGAAGAACGGAAAGATCTACAGTGATTGGCAAGCAACCTACGCTGCCTGGAAGGAGGCCAATGCCGATAAGGCCAAGGAGCTTGAGGATGCTGTCGCCGACAATGTCATGCCTGCTGCTGAGATGATCAAGGCCATCCCTGAGATGAGTGGTGAGGCTGAAGCCACCCGTGTGTCTGGATACAAGGTCATCCAGGACATTGCCAAGTTGGTTCCCAACTACGTTTCTGGTTCCGCTGATCTTCACGGATCCACCCGTAACTACATCGACAACGGTGGAAACTTCGGAGCTGGATTCGACAAGACCTACGATGGAAAGAACATTTACTTCGGAATCCGTGAGCACTCCATGGGATGCATCCTTAATGGTATCGCTTACCATGGAATCTTCAAGGCTTCTGGATCTACCTTCGCTGTCTTCGTTGATTACTTCCGTCCCACCATCCGTATTGCCTCCATTGCTGAGCTCGGCCGTGTGTCCTACATCCTCACCCACGACTCTATTGGAGTTGGTGAAGATGGTCCCACCCATCAGCCTGTTGAGACCGTGTCTGGTCTCCGTGTCATCCCCAACCTTGATGTCTTCCGTCCTGGTGATGCCGAAGAGACCGTTGCCGCTTACGTCTCATCTGTAACCCGCACCGGAGGACCCACTGCCCTTATCCTCAGTCGTCAGAACCTTGACCAGAACACCGACATGCCTGCCCAGGACCGTCGTGAGGGTGCCCTCAAGGGAGCTTACGTTGCCAAGAAGGAGGCTGGTGACCTTGACTTGATCATCATCGCCACTGGATCTGAGGTCCAACATGCCCTTAAGGCTGCTGCTGATATTCCTGGAGCCCGTGTTGTTTCCATGCCATGCATGGAATTGTACGAGCGTCAATCAGAGGACTACAAGGAGTCTGTGCTTCCCAGCACTTGCACCAAGAGAATTGCCATGGAGGCCGGTGTTTCCGATCCTTGGTACAAGTATGCCTCCAAGGTTGTTGGAGTTGACCGATTCGGTTTCAGTGCCCCTGGAGATATTGTCATGGCTGAGCTTGGAATGAGCGCCGATAACCTTTCTTCGGAGATTGCTACCATGAACTAAATTTCGGGTACCCATGGTATTCTGACACCAAGCTAGGCAAATATAGATATTGTCATTGTATATAACAAATTGATACTTTATTCTTCACAACAACTTTTGCATTGGACAATTAATTGTTTGTTCAGTATTCTTTTTTCGCTCCTGACGTAAGTGTATGTTATAGCACCTTGTGTCCGCATTAGATTCTGACCTCTGGAGGAATGACTGATCTTTGGATTTCCTCAATCCCCATAATATAGACTTTGTCATGGTATATAACAAATTGAAACTTTATTCTTCAGTTTGTCATTGTGTTATACCGTACCGGTGTAGTTATGAGGATTGATCTTTGGATTTCCTCAATCCCCATAATGTACTACACTTTCTTGCGGGCCCCTTCTACACATGCATAACCTTGGCCCAAGCTCCCTCACAGAGTATTGGCAAGGAACCTCACACCGGTGGGCAAGTTACACACACACACATGCATAATCATCATATAAGTCAAATCCAACTCACGTTAGTGTGCGAGATGGAGCCAGCTGTAGGGTGGCCGGCCCACTGGTGAATGTCCATGGTAGTCATAATCGTCGTCATTGCGTGTCATTTGTGCGGCCGGGTTGGTTGGGGTTGGTCGATTTGGATGATGGGGGGCGAATGGGCATCCCTCGTAATGTTTTACACTCAACAGGCTGACCTGCTAGCACAAACATCTCAAAAAATCCCGAAAACCTTCCTGCTACCTTAACCTCTTCCTGCCCAGATAGTGTTACCATTTGCACTACAACATATGTATTCCAACTATGCAATAAGTATTCATTGAATACCTCGTGACAATATATCATGATACTTTGTTGGTTGTCAACCTCCCAACATTGACTGAGAATTGGTGTGTATCCGATGTAGTATGGAGGGTATCGGCTCCTCTGGTGCGTTGTTTGGTGAACACTGTATATATTACGCCTAGTACCACCGTGAGATCGGTAAAGATTGGGCTATAGGCCTCGTCATGTGACGGCTACATCAGTTCTGTCATGACGCCTTTGCTACCTTATGGCTTTGTGTGGTCCATAGTTGTAACTAGTAGGGAATGTCTCCTGGTCCTTTCTGGTCAGTTAGAGCTTATCAAACTGAAGAACCTCCACCTGTTGCCCCTGATGTATTTCCCATGTATATTTGAGGAGGTACTAACACACCAAGTCGTGACTCCTCCTCCAACAGGAGTAATCGCACACACTTTCAAACACATACAACAAATCTCATCCTGTCTACCAATCACCGTCACTGGGCTTCTACTGCCCAAACCGGTGTGTTGTCAGTGTAAAATTATTAAAATAAGTTATGAGAAGCTTTCCATTCTTCTTCATCTTGCACAAATTATCGCGTCTTATCTCGTCTTGCTCGCAGTCTAGGTCTTTTCTGGTTTGGTCTGCTGGACCTCGCAGTATATCTTGTACTCGTTGCATATTCATACCGAGCTTCCAATGGTACAAAAGTAGCTCTTTCTGACCTCGAGATAAATTTTCATTTTCCTAGAGCTCACACAAGGGCATAACATTTGTGCCATGGTGCCAAATTCATAATCAAATTCTTCAATCTCAACATTCCACTTTTCAGTAAAGCCCAAAGTACACGCCGAGCGGAAGTGATGTCCTATCTCTTCCTTCTCGGTATTGGAACACGTCACGTCACATATATCATAGGTAAGTTTGTGTTGGTCTTGTCAATTGGGATCTCCACACCATGTCGAAATGCGAGATCAGGCTGTTGTGCTACCTTCATCACTAACTTGTTGCCATCAATGGTACTGCTCCCACCATAAAGTTGATGATAAGTTTGCGGGTCGAATAGAGGAATGTCAGCGAGCAGTATCCAAATGGTATGTCAAACCTGGCAAGTAAAGTAAGTCATCATTAGTAGCAACGAACTTTTATCTAACAGTACCGATACCTCTCGCTCAATTAACCTTCAAAATGTCTTTGACCAGGATGTCACATTCTTTGTAATCAATGAAATCAGCTCAAAATGGAGTCAGACCATGCAAAGCGCCAGTATCATACACCAAAGGAGTGTTCTTGACATCACACTGCCGAAGAGCACGATTGGTATTGGAACTGGTGTTGCACAGTAGGATGTTCATGCATGCCGCTGTCTCTGCAACGTCCACCATGTTCATGCGTGCGACTGCTGCCTTGACACTTGCCACATGATCTAAGCCTTGCAATTCACCCAGAAGTTGCATTGGCGACAGAAAATCAACTTTCTCGCAGAATCTCTTGAGCAGATCATTTGGAATTGTACCCTTTGGCTCAAAAGGAGAGTATTTACCTTGTGGAGTGTCCAAGAAGAACTCTTGATCAACCACACGCCTTTTCCAAAAAAGGTATTGACTACACAATCTCCTCCTCCTCCTCCTCCTCCTCCAGCGACAATATTTAGTAGACATTGGAGATGGAAAGAAGGTAGTACCATCCAACCTACGTGGGCGATTGCCAACCTGATGATGACAGCAGACTACCGGATGGTATGCCAGCTTGCGTCTCTTAAACTTACTTTCACGCTTCTAACTTGGTTGAGATTTTTCCACTCGAGCGGTCTTCTTCCAAAATGGTGATGGGCTTCTGATGATAATAATTGATGCAATAAATAGTAGGATAATAAAGATACCCTGGTACAATGGTTGGGATAAGAGGACTACGTTCACAAAGGTGAACATGCCAAATAGACACGACGCAAACTAACAGAGATCTCTGTAGAATTTTGGGAGTCTTGGTTTCAAATATGGGGGCACATGGCAGCCAAGCCGGTCATTCCCCATTAGTTTAAATACATAAATTGTAAAGAGCTCCAAAAATCTCAGCCATCTCCATACTCGTAGAGTTTCGTTCCAACTTGGTCAAGACTTCGTTTGCTTGAGTCTTATTAATCATGATTTGATTAGCCTGAGCTCCAGAGTTGGCAGGAGGATTGGTCTGACCTGCTCCACCAGCCCGACGTTGGGCCGAGACAAGTTGGTGATTTGGAGACCAGTCTGCCAAGTAAAATTTGGATGGATCTACCATTTTCTTACCATGAAAATTGGTAGAATGATCGCAATTCCAACCACAAGGTGAACCACCGGCATCAATCTTTCCTCGCAATATGTCTTGGGGACTCCACTAAACCACTTAACTCCAACCCTGTTCTGTTCAGGGCGACTCCACTTTTGGCGCGCTTTCTGCTGGCCAAACTTTCCACCACCTCCACCACCAGAGCCTCCTCCAGAACTACGCCCTCTGGCCTGCCATTTCTTATTGGCAACTGTGATGTTGGCTTCGTTCTTGGACTCGGTGCAGGTCTTACATTGATGACCATCTGCTCCACAGTTCCAACAGACAAGAAAACTGACTCGCCTACTATTGTGGTGATTTACATGCCCTTTTTATCAGTGCAAAGTGCATGATAGGCATCGACAGCCTTGACCAAAATGACTTTAATTTATGCCAAAGTGTCATCTTCTGAGCCCATTCCAATTCCATCAAGATCCAAAGCATTCGCTCTTGCACCTTGCAAGAGAAAACCGAAGAGCTTGGTGAATTCAGGTACGCTACAGCGCATAAGCCCTATCAAAATGTCAACTACCGTCTCCTCTGGTAATGCATTCACTTCACTTCATTCAGACGGACGCATACAGCAAGAGCTTCCTTCTGAAGTCTTGTCATATTCTCTCCTGGGTATCAACGTAGGCCCTTCTCCTCCAGCAACTTGAGATATTTTTTGAGGGCTGCTACAGTGTCACGAGACATATGAAACATGACCTTCAACTAAAGAAAAAGGTAAGTCACTCCACCTTTGAATGTTGCAGGGAGAGTCAAATACTGTGAGTCTACTCTATCACGAAGTTCAAGGGTGGATGACTTGTATAGAAATGACTGTGCCCACTTGCTACTAGTGTGGTCATTCACTCCAGCCCACTTGTTCATGGTCTTCTGCCAAAGACAAACAGTCTCCCGTTTCATCTGGTCCCAATGGAAAAAGATGTTTTTTCCATCTTTGTTAAAGATTTCGCTGGGCTTGCTGTCATGCTCATTACAAACAGTTGGCACCATAAAGACTGCCACCGTGTCATAATATTCAGCACAAAGTAGAGCTTGCTAGAGTTTGCCACTGTTGGAGAAAAATACTTCCTGGATAAATTGAGACTTGGTCTGATTTCCAGCCTCAGTTTTGCCATCTCGACTGCTTACGAAGTGCGATGGTACACCCATCTTTGGTTCCAAGGGATAAGTAGCAGAGTCAAGATTATGCAAGTAATCACGAGTACTATAGTCACCACGGTGATTCTTGAGAACAAGGACGGCGCTTGCGTCCACGATCTCATCTGAGATCTCGTTTTTGAGCCATTCAAGCTTCACACCCTTCAATTCATCTTTGGGGTTGCGATGGTCGTTTGTATTTGTACCGTGGAGAGCATCATAATCGATTAAAGGAATTGCTTCTTCTTCTTCATTTAGGACTGTGTCTTCAACCACACCTTCAGGGACCTGAAGATTGGCGTTATCATTGTTGTCTTGTTCAGTATATCACTCATCGTAAGCGTAAGTTCACTCTGTTTGATGTTTGATGTAGATAGTGATAAACAATTCGATCAGTCAAGTTGAATCAAACACAATATGGATTAACAACAATTACAATTAGGTGTAATCGGATGCTGGTTGTTCAGCAAAGGTTTTCTTTTGAAGATACATGATCGCTCAACGATGCGGGATAAAAGTTGTGTAGGCTATATCAGAGGCAAACGTAAAGCATTTGGGGTCAATAACCTGTTTATATGCACTTCTTAAGGTATAAGAGACTCAGTTCACATAGTCTCATAGACGACCGATCTATTGGAAGAATTAGAGTCTGTAGTAATTGTTAGTGAAACACTTTCTATTTGTATCAAATCAAGTTTTATAAGACGAATTATCTATTGTCAAGTGTGTCAAAAAGTGATGGAATGACGTGTGCTGGAATAACATAAAGAGCATCTCTTGTAGAAGAACTACTGTCTCCTATGAGGTACCGAAGTCTTATGTCATTGATATCAATCCCATCAAAGGGAAATGTTCTGACACCATTGGTGTCATTGCATTCCTTTCTGAGTCTCCAAGAGTTCTCAGGGTATATGGCAACAGCCTACATATTCCTACATGGAAGTACCTAGAGTTGTTGCTAAACAGCAAGCGTCACAAAATGAACTTGACGCCAGTATTGAGCGAGATAGATCAATCTCTATGCTTTCTCAACAAGACCGATGGGCAACGATAATCCGCTTACCTGATGGGGTGCCACGTCGATCAGCAGTGATGTCGCTGACTGGGGGCAATGGGAAATTGGCGCAGTTCGTTTTGTAAGATTTTGATTGTCTAGGTATTTTTATCCTCCCTCAAAACTCTCTTGTAGCATTACTTCCTTCTCTTCGATGCCACACAGCCACACAGTTGCTGATGATTGTTGACGAGAGGGTGCAGGCATGGAGAAAAAATGTGGACCCGGGTGCAACTGTAATGTGAACAACGCAAGAGAATCGAGGAGGTAAGTTCACATGATTAATGTATTATTTACTTTATCTCTCAGCTCAAAAAATACCATACTAACCACCCCCTTCCCACCACACCCTCCTCTTAACAGGTGGACACAACATGCAAAGACAAAGGGGACAGACGGCTCTTTAGCAATCCACTTGCCTCTGCTCAGTCGCTCCATCATCAGATGGCGGAGCCCTTCTGGTCATTTGGTAAGTTTGATTTCTATCTTGTTTTTCGCACATGTCCTCTCAAATATCTTACCCGCTGCCTGATCCTCAGTAGCAACAGCACCAGTGACAGTACCGTATACACATGGCTCAGCGTACAATTTAGCCGCTCCTGCTTCAAATGTGCAAACTCCTGGTCATTTGACACTGCTGCCCCGACGTCTAGGCTCACCAAGCTGTTGCCATTTGATTTTAAATACTTGGCACGCTGTCAGGCACCACTCCCTCACCAATGCCACCAATGCCACGTCTCCCTCAACAAATGGCAAATTTGCGGCCGTTGCCAACTGGCCTGCAAATACCCAAAGTTCAAATGGGGTTTGGGGTGTTGTTGCCGCAAAAATTCCAAGGTCCCCTGGCAGGCATATCATCCGTGGGAGGTCCCCATTTTTGAATGGATTTGCATTACCCTCCGTTGACTTTCGCGCCTTCCCTTTATTTTCTGGCTCACCATAGTAACTTGCAAACTCAATTGCGTTTTCGTCCCACATCAAGCAGTGTGCCGGATGCCGTGTATTAGTTGGCGACAGTTTTACCACCATCGGTTGCCCCCCCCATGCATCACGATCGCCCGTAAATCCAAACTCCTTTCCTTTCAAATTGGCGCTACTGTTGAAGCCCCCATATTTTGCACACAAATGCATCAGCTGTATTTCTTGGCAGCCCTTCACCATCCATCCATCCATCCATCCAAAACATACCATATCCGTCTGCAAGAGCACGTCATCCCTAAACATGGGATCATTCCCCCCCCGTAGCGTCCCACTGCCATTTTAACAGACTCTTTATCTCCCCCCATCCACATTCAATGGGACAGTGCCAAAGCCTTCGCAACTCCACGTCGAGCTGGTGGCTGTTGGTCTCCAAAGAGCAATCTGGGAGGCATTCCCAAATATGCGGCCCCCATATGCTGTTGTTGCTGTTGTGTCAGCTGTGTTCCATCTACCAGTGAGAACCACTCACTTTGTTGTTGACGCGACGGCGTTGAAGGGTGCATTGTCATTCCTCCATTTACCATTCCTCCATTTTCTATTCCTCCATTATTTCCTGTCACCTGGGCTGGAGTGATCACTGGTCTTACGCTTGCCGCCACAAGCACCACCACTGCCTCCTCCTAATTTGATCCATGTCCTGCCCTGTTCGTGGCATTCTGCTGGTGCAGGTGGGCTTGTTGCCCCCCATTGCCACTCCCATCGCCGAGCTTCTGATGGGTTCTCATCCCAGGTGATGCATTTGGACCCACTGAATGTGTTCGGGCCATTTTTATGTGTACCTCCTACATTTATAATATAGTATTTCCTATGTTGATTTCCCGGTCTCTCAGCATAAACTCCAAATATACTGTTCAACTGTCAACTCACGTTTTGCTTTTTTGGAGAGTCCACTAAATCCAAATCCACAGCCACTGGTGTCATTTTTCAAGTACGAGGTACCATACCATGATATCGATAGAATCGAGTGCGGGTGCTGGTAAGAAGTTGATTGTTATGTAATTGTTTTGGCCTCTGTCGCAAACATCTCA
>JAZGVS010000817.1:0-12013 GCA_037356235.1 Bacterosira constricta
TTAGATCCAATATTCACTGGGCTCCGCCATCTGTTGAGCCAACAAATGATGCGGTTTCAAATTAGATCTAGCGTATTAATAACAATGTTCTATTTAATAGCCGAGGATGGATCCTACTTCTAGAGTCCGTCGCTGTCTGCATCATACTATCGTCTAACCACAAGTTGGAATCTGATTCTGCATACCATTCCAAACGTTTATTACTCGGTATCTACTTCCGCCGCGTGTGAGTGGCTGGATCAAAAGCTCTCAGATCTAGAACCCATAGCGACGTTCGAAACCGTTCGAAACGAACCACACCAATCCAAAGGGTCGTAATGATCTTCACATGTCTCAAAGTTGGGTCATTAGCGACAAAAGCCCGTCATAGCCTGCAAACCGACAGTGTCTCAGGTCTCAGGTGGTATCATCTCCTCAAAAAATGGCTCCAATAAGGAAATCTCGTTGAAGCCATGTACTACTAGCGATTAATAAATCCAGTCGTGGAACACGAGAAATAGGAAAATTTTGAAGAGAGATTGGGATAGGAATTATACATAAAAACTTCTCATTCTCATGAATGATACTGATTTATTTGAAACTAAACACGTTCTTCGGAAGATGCTAGTGTTGTAACCCTCTCTACTTTATTATTGATAAGTGAAAGTAAACGATTGCTACAAACTGGCAGCAAAAAGAGAACTAGCACAAACAAGATTATGCAATATACTGATTTCAAAGGCAGAATGTGAGTGGCGTCTATTGGAGTGCAAGAATCAGAGTAGACAAAACTAATATTTATTATGCAAATCAACACATCATTCCAAAGCCAGCTCCAGTAGCAGTGTGCGTCAATACTCTTTGCTTTTCATTTTCTTTTGTGTGCGATTGGCTTTACGTTGGACGTGTCTTCCAGTGTCACAAGCTTTAGGTGGAGAGCTCCTTGATACGATACTTCATCTCCACGTGCCACAAACTGATTCGCTAAATCAAGAGCGAGCTCATTCTGATAACTTTGTTGGCAGTTGGCATATATTATCCGTTGGTTCCACGAATGTATCAATGCCACCTTTTCACTGCTCGTAATATTCTTCTGGATCCTGGACAGTACAGGAGAGGCGAACAAAGCCTGTCGAGTCACCGCGATACGAACAATCTTGACGTAGATGCTGCATGTGCTCATCGGGTCCTTCTTCTAAGCACCTGTAGTGGCGTTGTGCAGACGACTCAATACACTTGGAAGACTCAGTAAACTCAATAGACCCATTAGACTCAGTAGACTCAATAGACTCAGTAGACTCAGACAGCTCCGCAGAATATTTGCTAGCCACGGTAGATTGCATAGCGCCACGTTGCTCCTCAAGGTAGCGAGCTTTCCTTCGATTCATTATTTCAATGCGGTCTGGCGGTATGAAGAGACCATCGATCTTCCATATTACTTTGTTAGATGATATTGCAACAAGTTTTGCAGTTGCACGGTGACGGCAACCAATGTGAAGAGAGGTGCGGAGCCATGGGAAGGCATTGAAGGTTGTTTCAGTCATCATTTTACAAAAAAATATGAGCTGGCTGAAAGTGGGAAGAGAGGCTGAATCTCACGCCATTCTCACATGCACAGTGGATGGAAGTTGACTGTCAGGTTTATGGTGGATGGAAGTTGACTGCCAGGTTTCTTAGTCTTGGATCTGCTCAAAATACGCTCAAAACCCGAAAAAAGATACCGACAGCAGGCGACTGTGGGCAGCCTGGATGGGAATGAAACAACCCGCGAGAATTGTGAAAGAACTGGAAGAACCGAGATTGGATCATACAAAATGAACTCATGCAGTAATGAATGATCGTGCGGCCTCGTTGATTGCGAGAGTCGGACTGACGCAACAGAAGCTGCGTAAAAATAGAGTAACATATTATGCTCATACAATGCCATCATCATTTCAAAGATGGCAAGTCAGTCTAAAAATGGTAAATAAAAGCGGACAACAATAATATTTATTATGCAACTTTGGTGGCATTTGTTGGATTGCAAAGAACCGACAAAGTATATTCCTATTTTGGTGGCCTCGTTACAGTTTCAAAGAAAACATCCTACAGACAGGTGTGGCATCTATTGGATTGCATCAATCAAAGTAGATCAAAATAATATCTATTATGCAACTTAACACAACATTCAAAAAGCCTCTCTGGACTCTTCATGGCCATCACCATAAAGGTTGGAAACAGCCGAAACACGCAGCAATCAATCTCCTCACTTCTTACATTGACTTCATTCCCATAACACCACGAAGCTGCTCGAATATAATAAGCTGAAGAGTAGTAGTAGGTGCAAATCGACTCCAGATGGGCATGAAACCACGCCATAGAGTCTTTGGTCCCTCATTCTTGATAATCTTGACAAAGCAATCAGCAGCGTTGGCGTAAATCCTTGCATCGGCAGGTTGGTTCATCAATCGTGTTCGGACCATATCGAACGGTGACACTGTACATGTCATGAAAAACCCAGCGGCAACGGCGGATATAAATTGAGTGAGTAGAGATGTTTTGGCGAGTCCAGTGTATTCAACAACGTATCCCTTGGTTGTATCGTAACATGCCATCTTGGTACCGTTAAGAACCATGGCGCGCATAACATTACTGTCAATTCCACGGTAAAATCCACCAACACCCTGATGTTTCAAGAGGTCCTTCGCCGTGCCCACAATGGATGGAGAGCCCTTACCCTCGGCAGTCATCATCTTTGTTTTGAGGACATCAAAGGGGTTTCCGGCGAGAGATCCCAATGCACCTGCTGCGGATCCAGCCGCAAATTTCTTAACAAAGGTAGTGTTCTCCGGTGTGGTGCATCCAAAGGCAATTTTGCATGGTTCGTAGAGACCGAGTCGGAGGGATGTGTAGGATGCCTCGCGAAGCCAGGCGGCGTTGACTCCTTTCCACATTGCGGCGACGCCCTCGGCTCCGACGACCTTTTTGACGGTACCGCTCATTCCTAGAGCTGCGTATTCAGGAGAAATTTGGATCCTTGTCTGTGACGATGATTGGCGAACATTGCATTAGATATTAGAGTTGGTATATTTTCAATTCGACCTCGGTTTCAGAGTTGCAATCCAAGATATTCTCACCTTCACAACGTCGATAGGATGAATGAAAGACACGGTAATAACGGCGGCAGATCCGGCCATGCCAACCTGCTGCAAGAGACTCGGTGGGGCCACAGCGGAGGTGGCAAGGAGAGGAGATTGTTGTGTATGAACGCTCATGGTGAATGGGTGACGAATGATATGAAAAGAAGTGTGATGAATGTTGTTTGGAAAAGTATGGGTTGGAAAGAAATGACGGCGATGACGATGATCGGATGGCTGGATGGATGGCCATGGATACGGATGGCATCATGGCAACAAACAAAACTTGCTCGTCACTCGTCACGCACTTTTGAGAAAGCTTTCTCAATAGAATTGCATCCAAGGATTTATCTAACGCTGATCATAGCATTGCTACGAAGGAATTAATAATACCATATACAATGGGAATCTCTCAGATGACGTGGTGATCGATTCTCAGAAAGCTCTACCTATGAGATTCGTCATGCATGAACTAAATTTCGCGGGCTCCCTCTGCCATCTTTCCCCGCTCGCCCGCCAAACGAAAACCGCGCCGGGCGATCGATCTGGCGCCACCGGGATTGGATTTCATTTCCATTATTTTTGTTCATCGCCAAGAGAAGAGAGCCGACAATGATGCGAGCCGCATCCATCACGAGCAATGCCGCCGAAACGGAGCTGTCACCCAATGCCATGGCAGAAGCCGCCTACACAGCAGCCGTCGCGCAGATGGAAAAGCACCAAGACAAGGGCAAACGAAATCGTGACGAGATCGAGTTGAATTCCGATCAGGGAGGCGACAACAACAATGGCATTGCCATTATGAGGCCGTCGAAATCGTCAAAAGTGCACGACAAGTTCTCCGCCACTCACAATGAAAATGACGTCGGTCGTGACAATGGAGTTGGCGCTCGCATAGAAGGAATTTGGAAATCGGGGAACAGATCCGATGAAAACTTTGCCGAAACGTTGCGCTTGTTGATTGGCGAGCTTGATTCGCTCGTTCAATGTGGTCTCGGGGCATTTTATGACCTAGATACGACGTCGAGGCAGCTGACTCAGTCGAAGGAGCTTGCTGAGACAAAATCTCGCGAGGCTCAGCGGTTGCAGTCGATCGATGAGCAGAGTCGTGCTTCGCTATCGGTGAGTGAAACTATCCGTGCCATGAATATGTTGTTGTTTTTCTTATCTGGCTGATATTCACTTTCCCCGAATGACAGAGCTTGCTTAGGGCGGTGGAATCATCAAAGGCCGAAGCACGAGACAGTTCTCGTTCCGCTCAAGTAGAAGCACGCCTGCGCGCGGAGATTAATTCCCTCCGTGACGAGAGGGACAAGGCCATCACTGAGCTCTCCGAATACCGAAGGAAGCTATCCCTTCACGAGGAGGAGCTGCGTCTCACCAAGTCAAAGCTAAGTCGTATCATGCAGGAGAAGATTAGCATGGAACGTGACTCTCGTGCTGCCATTTCATTGGCGCGTAGCCTCGACAATAATAATTCCAGTGACATGAATTACTACAAGCGAAAGGTTGGAGAGCTGAGTGACAAGCTGCAAACGCAGCAGGATCTCATTTCGAAGCAGATGAACGCAATTGCTGAGTTGCGTGGGCAGAATGAACATTCTACCAGTCAAAGTAGAAGCCGTAAGAGTTATTGATTTGCCGTTACGTTGTAGTGGAATAACGAGGGGCATGCATTGGGAGGTTACACCTGAAAATGAGTAGAGGTATCATTGGAATCTTTCATAATAGGTACAAACCGTTATATTCAATTAGTTCGCTGTTTATTGATGATGATAATGTACAAAAATACCATGCATGGTGTCTCATAAGCAACTATGTGATGTCTCCATATTATATACGGGCTGCCGAGAACAACAGGTGATGGTCAATTCTTCAATCGTTGAAGATATGACTTGCTTGAATGGTTTCAGACGTTCATGATAACCACTTTGAGCGGATTGGAAGCAGTACCTGGTGTTAGCACGGATGAAGATGGAGACGATTATGAGGAGAAGGATAACAACAATATTGGATCACATGATACTGATGAAAAATCAGTGATTGGTGCTGAGGTCTCAGATAACCTGCAACATGAATAGATTTGGTCCACACACAAGCAATAACAATGTATTGAAGACTGCAACGCACCATTCCCCAAGTGGACATCGTCCGTAGTACTTTTCAGAAAATCGAGGGCAGGACCCATTTTGTCCTCTTGTTTCAAACTCATCGGTCCCAATTTAGGGACGTAGAACTTCCAACTCTTACCAGTACCTTTCAAGTCCGATGGAAGAATATCATCGTCCAAGTCATTTTCCACTGCACGACGAATAACTGCAAACGTTGCACTTTGGCGAGAAGGCAGAGAAATAAATCCTAAATTGATGCTGAATTCCATACCCTCCATCACTGTGGTGCATTCCGCTCCAGCTGGCAGCCTTCTCAATATTTTGCATACCAATATGCTATCTTCTGACGGTTCAATAGCATTGGCGTCACCTTGATCGTTTAGGGAATGCATTGCCATATTCAAATTTTTCCTATTCACGATTGAACTTTGTAGCAGCGTACCAGAAGAAGGCGACCGCTTGAGAGAAGGCAATTGTTTTTGTTTCTTCTGTGGCTGCCCCGATGGCGAACTGATCAGTTTTTGCTTTGGGATTTTTGGCAGAGGGACAACCTCCTGGTGATTCCAATCCATTCTGATTTCAATCGGTCGGCCATGTTCGAGCTGAGCCACACGCAAAGCCCGCTCAAAATGAGTGTATCTGTTTTTCCCCCCTGACTTGGCAGCCTTGCCTAGGTCATACTCCTCAATAAATCCATCATCCCATTTGGTCACTCGATTGTCACCCAGCACAGTAAAGGGGGCTTCGTTGCATTCAAAGAAGTAAATCAGGTGTCTTTTGCCAAGATTTTTTCTAGCCAATTGTCTTGCGCCTCCCACTGTCAAGCGAGGATCATAGACGCAAGCAGGCCACCAGCCGAATCCGACGCCTCCTGCCGCCCATACAATTTCGCCAAATCGGGAGGTATAGGAAGGGGGCAGGCATGATACAAGAGAGTCCAGCCCATCGTCATCTTTAGTGGCGTGATTGCTCTTGCATTTGTCTGTCAATGTAAAAAGCCAAATCAACAAAAACTATGTTTTAGAGCATGCATACCGTTCATCAACAGCGAGAAATATAGAAATGATTGCAATTAAATACTATGACATTATCAGAGCAAACACAGTCGCAACTCACCGCAAAAGAAGTCTCCCTCCGGTACCGATTGCAAGGGGGGCTTTAAACAGTACGTATGATACTCATCATTACATGATTCTGTCAATGTAAAAAGGTAAATCAATAAAGACGACGTTTTAGAGCATGGCATAAAAATAGATTGCAATTGATACTCTGACATTCTCAGTCGCAACTCGCAACTCACCGCAAAGCAAAAGATTAGCGTGATCTGCATCTTGATGACACATTTTGCACCCCTCCTCTGCGTGAGAAATGCCCGTGACGTTTGTAGGGCTCATAATATTATTATTATTATTAGCTACGGCAGCAGTTTTCTTGGATGGAGTGAGCACAGATCCATCAGGAATTGACAATGAAGATGTCATGGGAGGCGACTTCGACGTGCGGCGCGGCTTGAGCCGTTTGCCAGCCTTTTCGGCGGCTGGCTGCTTCTGATTTTGATCATCATCGACGGGATCAGCATATTGCATGGTATTCGTCATCAATCCTTTTGATTCGGGAGAAAATTCCCCGCGGCGGCCGAAACGTGACGCCATTTGCCTAGTGTTGTGCACAGTAATGATGATAATTGTAGTTCTTGTCCATGTAGATTAATGATGATGATGACAGTAGTTGTTAGGAGGTGGCGGGCGGCGCGGCGGCGACCATCGTCGAGGACTAGTTCTGATTCTGCTTGATGTCACAAAAAATGAACGCTAGCTCACTTCCCCTCCAAAGTTACCATTTATGTACTAATTCCCACGTATATGCACACGCATTTTCTTTCTCCCCCCTCGACCCCCAAAAATGCAGCTTCTTTCTCTCTTTCTTTCTCTACGAATGCATTTTTTCCCTGAAAGATCTGGAAAGATACGAGAAAGAGACAGTATGATGATGTGGTACAAACTACATAAGACTTGTTACTAAGGGGCGTTCTTAGCGATCATGTGTACCTATACCGCAAAGAACGCCTCTAAACCTAATTGTATTCATTTACACCAGACATGATAAGCAAAGATAAATATGAGATTTAGGCAAGTTTATATTCATAGTCTTATTCATTGCCAAGAAGATCATATTATAATGGAATCATTGCATTGACTTTCCTGCCCTGTTGCCTTCGTCCAATGTACCTCCACGTACATCAAATTTTCATATCATTATCTTCATCACTACTGAATAGCTCTTTGGGATTAGAAAATTCCGTAGCTCCAGTGTGGGGATTGACAAAGCCATTACCTTGTGATTCAGATTTGTGTCCGCTTTGTTTCGGATTTGCCATTGGCTTTCTATCATCATACGCACTACGTTTCATCGCATTTGGACCAGAGGCTAAACGGTTTACTTCTTCCTGGTCGTAAGTCGCGAAATCATGCTCGTCTTCATGATCTGAAAGTGTCTCTCTATTCTTCCTGGCACTACTTACAGTGGTGGTGGTTCTATCCGTGCGCTGTTTTTTTCCCTTCAGTCGATCCAGCTCATTCTGTGTTTCCACGTGACGGGCTTTGTGCTCGTTGAACAAAGTCAAGAATCGGCCCGTCAATTCGCTTTTCTCAGTTTCCCATTGATTGCTTAAATGTTCTCCGGTTGATTTCCAACGAAGGGTATTGGCTTCCAGTTGTTTGTTTTCTCTACGCAATGCACCAATTTCCTTATGAAGTTTATTGATCGTATCTCCAAGCATGAGAGAAAATGCTAATCCGGATGATGATTCTGTTTGAGGCATTGCACATCGTACAACCAGTGGGAGATCCTCCTCGCAAGAATGGGCAATATCATTTAATTGACCTTCCCAAACTGGACGGACTATATTATTGGCGCACGTTTTCCGGATGGATACTTTGACACTGGTGGTATTCTTTGAATCATGACTGCCACCAAAAAGTTGTCCTTCCAAGTGTTTGTAGCTAACTTTGAATTTTTCGTCATTGGGACGCAACAAGATGGATGTCACCTTCTCAAGTTCTTGACCATCTTCAGATGCCATGTGTCTGATATGTGTGCGTACAATGCTGTGTACAATGACGGCGATTACATGACGAATGATGGGCATATCAGAGAACGGGAGTGTGTAGAGAGCAGAGAGATTCGGGAAATCAAACTTTCACTGGTCACAACCCTGCACAACCGATTTTATATCTTCTCACCTATCATGAAATGTATGCATACCATCAGTGATTAATACATGCAAGCAATCATCACCATTGCTCCCGCTGCTTAGGCGACTCGCTGGCGAACGCCTGCCGCTGCCAACATCATCGTCCGGCGCATCATTGCTCTGCGGGCGGCAAAAGACAGATAGCATTCCGTCTGTCGACAAAGATCCCCCTTCGCTGATGAATACGCGCCTTGTTCCAGCGCAAACCCATTGGCTCGTCTCGCTTGATGACATTTTATTTGGACGAGTGGGGGTAGATGACGTTACGATTAGCGCGTGATTTATACCGGGGTGGACGTAATACCCCCATTCATCCCGTGGTTGCTGTTGGTTGAGGTTGGTTGCTGACTGTTGCTGTTGCTGTTGTGGTTGTTGGTGGTTGGAGGTGGTTGGTGGAGGTTGGTGGTTGGTGTTGTGATTTTGCGGTTTCTGTTATTTATGTCTTGTTTTATGTGTTCTATTATTTGTCCGATTTGGCGGGAGAAAGAGCGGAGTGGGCAAATTGGCCCACGATAAATATTTACGCCACGATTCAAAATTTCTCAGTCTCAGAGAGTCTCAATTGAAAACGCACCTAAAAAAGCATCGGTTCCGTTCCCCCATTTCTTTCTCGCGGATCATCGAAGAGGTCTCTTTCCACACTAGAACGTTGGGATCGAGGAATCGAAAGCATCTGTGCTGCCCGTGGTCTATGTGCGTTTGTGATTATCAACATGACTGATCGGAGGCGCCAAATCAAATGCTTGAATGACCAGACCGCTGCCTCCATCAGAGGAAGTCAAGTGATTGGTTCTGTCTCGAGAGCAATCGAAGAGCTGATTCACAACTCTGTCAAAGGCTGTGCCAAATCCTGTGTTATCTCGGTGGGAGCCAGTGAGATCGTCGTAAGTGATGATGGAGTAGGCATTGATCCGGAAGCGATGCGTCTGTTCATTGGGACAGAGTACTGTTCCAATGGAGGTAGTGGTATGAAAGGAGAGACATTACGCTCAATCGTTTCGCTGTGTGTCGAAATGAAAATAGAGTCTCGTTCTGAAAATATAGATAGCCGAAAAAGGAAGTTGAGCGTGGAAGAAATCTCAAAGCCGGGACCTGGAATTATACATAGCTCAAAAGTGTTTAGGGATGGCATTGTTGTTTCATTCGACCAATCATCCGGAGGCAAAGGGACGAACTCCGTCATCATTCCAGCTCGTCATGGTGCATCTGAAGCAGCAAAAGCTGGGACAATTATAACTATTCGCGGTCTTTTTCATCGACACGCTGTCCGACGAAAACATCATGACCAGGAAAACCAAGAGAAGGGATCAAATGCGTCAGAATTAACTCAAATTCGCGCATGCTTACATTTTCTTGCGCTCTCCTACCCAAACATGAGATTCAAATTCAAAGCTGAAGGGAAAGTCGAATGTTTGTATGAGTCACCCAAATGGGCCCTCAAATTTACAGGACCTTTGACATCTAGTCTAAAAATGGTATCAGCAACATCACCAAGCTTGAGTGTCGAGTCGCGTGCCCTTATTCTACGTTTATGTGAAGCGTATCCAAACGAGTACGATGAGTCCACAATGGAATTGGCATACGAAGAATCTCAACATCAATCACGCTCTAAGATGAATAATTCTAAAACAAACTTTCGAGCATTTGGAGCCTTGTGCGTCTCGGAGCAAGATGACGACGAGGATATAGTGCGCAACAGAGAGTTGGAAATCATATCCATCAATGGACGTTCAGCAACACACAATGATAAACTTGCTGATTCCATAGTTAGTCGTGTTCGACAATCCAGAGGTAACAAATCAAGTGAGTTGTCTTCAAAGGACATCAATCGAGAGTTTGACACGTTTAATGTACAGGCTAGCTAACATTTTGTCTTCTGTCTAATCAAATGATACAGATTGCTCTATACGTTTCTTCATCCACGTCTACTCAAAAAGTGGCGAGCTTGTAGTAAAGGATTCTTTGGCAACCATCTCAGTGCCACAAATGGATCGGCTGGCTAATTTCCTCCAGACAATGATTACCAAGGCTATCATGAACAGTGAACAAACATTGTTATACGGTGTGAGAAATGCTGATCCATCATCCTGGCCCTCCGCCCAGGAGCAGCTGCAGCAGGTGCCAACGACGCGACCAAAGTCTCCATTTTCTCGGAATGTTGGGGAGAAGAGAGTCGTTAAGGGACAACAAGCCACAAATGGGTTCGATGGGATAGAAGCAACCCAGCATCCTACTCCATCATCCTGGTCCTCCACCCAGGAGCAGCTGCAGCAGGTGCCAACGACGCGACCAAAGTCTCCATTTTCTCCATTCTCTAGTGCCTTCTTTGATAATGCCCAGTCAAGAAAGCCTAATGAGACGAAGCCCGCGACAAAACCAGATTTGAGCATGCTCTCTTTTGAGGATGCGTTTCTCGGACAAGACTCGCCGAAGAAGGAAATTTCCGATTCCACTGGGTATGACTTTGATGACGAGAAAGATACGGCTGTGAATTCTAGTGAATGGACAAAGTGGACAAAACAAAGGGTCAAGGGCTTAGAGAGAAAGATTGCTGCTCTAGCACCAGATACAAATGCAGGAACAAGCATCTCGCTTACAAAACAGATGTTATCAAAAAGTGAAGTAATTGCTCAAGTACAAAATCAATTCATCATCATTAGGACATGTGGTGTGCTGTGTTGCGTTGATCAGCATGCAGCAGACGAACGTGTCGCATTGGAAAAATTGGAGAGCGCCCTATTCAATCCAGATTTGCGTGACGATCATGTTATTCACATGACGAAGAGGTCCGTCGTGGTATCCGAACTACTCAAACCCATAAAACTCAATCCATCGAAAAGGATAAGCCTATCCCAAAAAGATATCTCAACTGTGAAACATCACTGGTCTTTGCTACAGAAGTGGAAATTCACATTTGAGGAGGTAGATCATAAAGCAGTGTTGCTCACTGGCATCCCATCAATCTGTGGCAGGGTAGCAGGTGTAAACGAGTTTATTGGTTTCGTGAAAGAGCTCGGAAATTTCACTGGTGGAGAAATAAAGCCAGCTTTTGTGAAGAGCATCCTTGCGTCAAATGCTTGCCGATATGCAATCATGTTTGGAGACGCTCTCTCTCATGAAAAATGTGTCGAACTCATTGCGTCGCTAGCTCGGTGTGAGTTCTGTTTCATCTGCGCGCATGGACGCCCCAGTATCATACCTCTAGTCGACATGAATAAAGATGGCACTACCCGTTCCTCCGCAAGAGAAGCAAGTTCTGAACACGGGAAACACATTGAGGGGGAAAATATGTTTGGTCCCAAACGTGTAATCCGACGCTGACTTCTATCGAGGTTGAATCAAATCAGCGGTGCACAAGCAAAGCAATGGAAATTATGCGTTGAATTAATGCGAGAGGAGTTCGAGTAAATCCGCATGAAAAATTGGGAACAAGCAAACAGGAGAGATTAGAGTCGTCTATTGGGGAGAAAAAGTTGAGAAATAATATTGATTAAAAGCAGCTTTATATTTTGGTTGCCTCAGATCTTCCTTGGACTTGTTTTTACCATTGCTCA
>JAZGVS010000818.1:0-12058 GCA_037356235.1 Bacterosira constricta
ATGCTAGTCTATTAATTAAAAATATATTACTATGACTATTATGATAATGCAAGTCCTCGAGTGATGCGGGTGTATTGTGCCTGATTTGATGGTGGCTTTCGTCTCCTCCCTGCTACCCATCTTGGACGATTCAATAGCGAATAAGATGCGCTTTCGAACAGACCAAGGCGAGTAGCGTGTGGGGACCGGATGGCCATTTGCGAGACCATTATCCAAGAGGCCGCCATGGTTGGTATGTTGTTGTTATTGTTGTGATTATGATTGTGATTTTTACGACATGAAAAACAGCGCATCGGTCATCAAGCGAGCACACATCCGTCTCAAACCCGATTTTCCACCTTTTTGTTTTGGTGCGGGACAAACGACTTCATACTAATTCCTACATAGGATAAAAAGTGGCAGGAATCTCATCCGTGGGTGCAAATGGATCACCTGGGATGACAACTCATCCTGATGAAGCATGTCAGAGAGGATGTAGCTGCTGAGGCGGCATGGCTGTCCTCATCCAAGGTTGCCGTTGTGGAGGTGGGCTTTGTGACTGGAGCCGGAAGAGGAGAGAAGGTTGTAGCCACGGGACGTATATTCTGTAGCGGAGACGATGATACGGGCTTCGATGGCACAGACGCTGTGGTGTGGATGCTTCAAAGAGAGTAAAGCCGTGAGTATCAAAATCAAAGTGAGGATATCTACATGTTCAGAGTAGCCGAGCTTGGTGATCACACGGAGTCTACTGATGCGCTCCTCGAAATGTGGCATAAACAGTTAGAAAAACCTAACATAGCCGGGCCATGTTTTCAACAACTGATGCTTTGACATAGCAGGGCGATTTCCGTTGCGACTGACATCAATTCCAACAAATTCCAAGCGTTCTGGAAAGATATGCGTTTTCTTTAAGTTCAGAGAAAGATTTTGTGAGAGGCAGACACGAAGTTGGTATTCCATATAAGCTAGAGCAATACTCATAGACTTAGCCCAGATCAGAATGTCATCGACTATCAACCGAGAGTTAGTGTCGTCATCAATTTCGATTGTCTCCTCAGCGGCTAATGCTTTCCAAGTGATGTACATGTTGTGAGCAAAGATAACAAAGGTTGTTGGTCTGTTCACAGGGCTGAATGGCATTACATTGTATGTGTCCAGTTAATGGCGTCGAGGCCGAAAAATGCCAACTTTTCCTTCGTGCCAGGAGTGACACCAAGTTGATGTTTTCCTAAAGGCGCATCGAATAACCAGAACCACTTCCCCTCTCCAAATTTGGTGAAAACTGCAGAACCACAACGCGTAATTGGACAGCATTAAGTGGGATGTAGTTCACACAGAAACACCAAACACAATATCAATGTTAGAGACTTGCTCTTGGTGGGGCTTGGGGGCGAGAAGTGCCTTGAACAACCAGCGCCCACTATGAATCTGCTTAATCTGGCCTAGTTTTGCGAGTGCAGTGACACATTTGCGCATGACAGGAATTTCCCGTGCACCATCATTAATTTTGGGTACTGAAATAGGGCGGGCAGTACCAGTATCAATCTTGCATTTATAATCCTTGACAGGGATATGCACTCCGTCATCATCAAACACAGACCAGTGTTTCTTTACAAGAGCAGCAACCTTCTCCTGCATTTGTGAAGGTAATGTATAAAATGCTTGATATTGTCTGCTTGGTGTTCTCAATGGCAGCTTGAGGCTTGTTTGTGTAATTGGAGCAAAGCTGCGAAAAGATGCTTGACTTAATGGATGGGAGTGCTAACTTGAGAATGAGCTTCTTGATTGTGTCGATGATATTGACATCATCAATAGTAGCAGCCGCCACTTTGAATCTTGACCAGCGCAGATCAATGGGGGCTTTGTGATTGTGAGGGACCAGATTGATGAGAGCGGTCTTGAATGCCTCCTGAGTGAGGGCACGAATGTCGTCGATACCGTGGAAAGTCAAATGAGTACAATCGGCACCATGGCCATCTGCAACTTGGACAGCTGTTTGAGGCAGTTCCACATAATACATAACTGTGAGAATAATGCTTATCAGACTAGAAATAGGGGTACAGGTGGGACTGAGCTAGTGATTGATTGAAATACTGGCGGGACGCCGGTCCAATCCAACGCTCGAATCCTGATGTCAAATCAGACAGACGGCACAACCAATCGGCGATGAGAATCCATTGACACATCCCTCCCCCCTCTAAAACGTGTGCACTTTGGGCTCCATTCCACCCAGCAATGCTCAGGCTACACACGATTTCATCCAAATTCCCTCGATCAATCCACGCTTCTCCCCAGGGTGCATGGATTGGTCGCACGGATTTGGATGTGGTGTTGTGCACCCCAAGTATGTCGCCAAAAATGGTGCATGCAAGATGCACTATTTTGCATCATTATCGACCATTCACCACCATGACGAATCCGTCGAACCCGCCCCGCCCTATAATCTCATCCGTCGCTCCCATCATTTAACGCCCAACGCTGAACTGATCCGTGTGAACGACTGTCCACATCTTGACGTCTCAACGACAGCAACACCGAACACACGCCGTCACTTCGCCACCAAAAAATTGACTGATCGTACCTCCACGACGTTGCGTCGTCCGCTCGAACGAGGTGAGTTCCGTGTTTGTATTTTTATTACAACAACAACTCTTCTTCCCCATTGAACTCTGACCCTCCTCTCTCGTCTATTACTGCATTTAATTGGTCTAATCTGAACAGGCCAGCCCTCGGAAATAAGCAACGGTGCAATTAAAAATAGCTGGTAAGTGATTGATTTAGGTTTATTATTTGTTGCTGCTATTTTATCTGATCCATCCAACACCTTGCCTTGCCTCCAATGAATGAATAGGTAAATATTCCAACGGGTGGCTAATAATCAGGGAGAAGAAGGGTGGCGGCCAAAGTGATTGCATATCGAGTAAATTAGGAGGTGAGTGAATCATTTTTTTCAACTGTTATCATCCGTCTTTGCTTTTCATTCGCCCGTCTTCGTATCTGCCTAGACTGACCAACCATCACTTTATCCACCACTCAAATCCGTCACGGGGGCTGTTAGTTTTTATAGTTGACGCAAATATTTGGGGAAGATAGCTCAATTTAGTGTGTCGGTGAGTATTCCTTCCTCTTATCTTATTATTGTTGACGCATATTCTTCTTGTATCATCACTCAAACTCTAGTCATTTTCTCACTCAAAGTCGTATCCAATCCAAGTCATCATGGCTTTTCCCGGCCAGCCTTCAGGGAAGAAGAAAAGAATCATCGGCCGTAGGAGGAAAAAAGGGCATTCTTATACCAACTACCAAAGAGGGTTGATGGCCATGGAAACTTATCCTCCGGCAGACCAGGCTCCTCCAGGTGCACCCGATGTTGCAGATGAGGAGGCAGATGCCGAGCCTGTTCCCGATACCTCCTCTGATCAACCTCCGAAGAAAAGGAAGGATGAAAATTGGAGAGTCAGCCGGGCTGTCAAGAGTGCTCAGCGGAAAGCAAATAAAGCCATTGCAGCAAGGGATGTGGCTCGGGAGGCATGCGCTGATTCTAAGGCAAAACTCCAAGTTGCTGATAATCGTGTCAAGCAGGTTGAGCATGAGCAGTACCTCGACAAGAAGGCATGTCGTCTCAATGCCATCAATGCAGCAGAGGAGCACCAGCATCATGTGAGTGAACTGATGCAGAAGTTCTATCATGAGCTCGAGTCAGCTCATGCGGAGACTGAGTCCGAAACCAAAAAACGTCTGGAGGAGGAGGCCCTCCGTGTCGAGTCGGAGTGCAAGCACAGCCAAGAGTTAAGGAAGGAGAGGCAGTACTATGCAAATAAGATCGAGAGGGAGCAGTCGAAGCTCGCGAAGGAGCGCAGCGGTCAAGCCGCTATCATCGATCACTTGCATGAGCAATGGAAGGATAAGATGGCAGCAACAAAATTGAAGATCGAGGAAATGAAAGCAAAAGAGACTGCCAAGTGGATGAAAAAAATTGAGAAGAAGGAAGAGAAGATAGAGGTTTGTATTAGTCAAAACGATAAAAGGTCAGTATTGCCATGCTTCTTTTTTTACATCAAATTCAAACTAACATTGGACATCCATTTTGCACTGTCATGCATCATTTCAATTTGAACCATGCAGGGTGACCAATATTCAACAAAAATTGGATAGGACATCGACACAGGTTCTTGAAGAGAAGAAGAAGCGTCATGAACAAGTGGCGAAGGAGATTGAGAAGCGGCACCTAGTTGAAAGAACTGTCGATGATTTGTATGATTGGATCGATGAGTTACACACGGAAATAAACGAGCAGAAGCGGGTGAATAAGTTAGCAAAGAAGGCGGTGAAATCAGCACAAACAAGCAAACTCAAACAAGAGACAGTCGCAGCGAAACGACTCTCTATATTGCAAGAACTTAAATGTCGCTTACACGAAGCCCGTGATATGCTAGCTGACGAGTCACACCAACGAGAGGCGCTGGAGAGAATGCAAACAATCAAGCTCGAGATAAAGCGCCAGAGGGCAGTTGGACGACGTGGTGGTTCAGGGAAGTGGCCTGTGCACATCGTACTTCTCATCTGCGAGCTACTTGTGAATGGTACTCCACCGTCTGCCATCCCTGCTAACATACAGACTACTTCCGCGGCATTCACTGGTGCAGAGGCAAGTGAGTTGCCATCAGTGAATTTTGTACGACAGTGCCGCACAGTCCTCCAAAATCTCAATGAGACTTTGGCTGCATTGAGACTTGGGAATGCTGACAATTGGCATCAGCTTTTTACTGACGGCACCACACGGCGTCAAATTGCGTTTCAGAATCTAGTTATTGCTTTGATGGAGGATGGCAAATTAGACCCGGTAATTGTTTCTTCTTGTATGATTTTGGAGGATGAGACGTCGGAAACACAGGTGAAATCTATTGTAGATACGGTATGTGAAAATATCAATGACATTTTATGTGTGTTGTACTATATCTAACCAACACTGTTTGTTGTATCTTCTTCAATAGCTCGATAATTTAAAACAACGTTTGAAAAGATGGAAAGAAGTCACAGCCAGGGAGTTTCCTGATAGGCCGGACCTACTCACGCTCATCCCGGATATGGACAAGATTGACATCAAGAAGCTGACTGATGGTGCAGTCACGACCGATACATGCAACTCCGCCCGCAAGACACGTCGGATCCTTGTTGAGATTGTCGCCCAAATTGATGGTGGAGTAGTTCATGAGCAAGACTGCTTTCACCACTTGCGTAACGTTTGGATAAATGGAATCGCAAAGGCTGTGTCTGGCTTCATGAAAGAATATCTCAGTGACAGCCTTGACGAGATCAGTTCGTTCCTACGAATATCGCCAGACCTTGCACACATCATCCGTGCATACCACAAGGAGTTCAGCCTAACTTCAAACTATCCAAAGGGACATGGCGAGCTTTTCCGAGATTGGATCATCAAGCATCATCCCATGGAATTTTTACTCCATGCCGAACGTGCTGCAGGAAACCGTATGGATGTCATTTGCATGGGATCGGATGCTGTCTTTATCAATCGCCCCTTGAATGTTGAGTTCCTTGATGAGCGTCTCCGCATTAAGGACAACTCAAATATCCTCCAAGAGAACTTGTTTATTGTATTATCGTCGTTGGAAATGATTGCCGTGTCTCGCTTTTTTTCAATATTGCATGTCTCTATTGTCATTCCATTCAGGTGGCTAGCAGGCAACACCCACAAGCTTGCACATCACAAATGGGGTGCTAGATCAATGGGCCGTGCGGTTGATATTTTGCACACTACTTGTGGCCAGCTATTGGATGATATCAAGAAGATTCATGATAGAAAGTTCATGATGAATCTCTTTGATGACATTGCAGAGGAAATCCCAGAGTTCAAGGAGTTCCTGACGTATGAGTTTGAGAAGAAGCAGACCGAGTTCATCAATTCTTCTAAAACTAAATCCATTCCATACAGCAAGCTGATTGATGAGCTCTTTAACCCACAAGATGACGACAACAAGGATAGTACCGATATTCTAGAGAAGGTCGGCTCGCTTGGCATTGAGGCATTCGTCCGTGAGTTGGAAGATGAGACCAAGGCTACGAACAAATATTTGTCAGTGTCTGGATCTCCCTTTTCATATGACCACTGCCCCGAAGATGTCAAGACAGCAATGCTTGGAATGATGGCAGTAAATGACTTGGCTGAGAGCTCATTTGCCGGGGTTACAGCACAAGTTCAATGTTATGGCCGAATTGGAATGCATGCCGCAGCTGCAGTCAGTGACATGCAGCGGAATAATTTCTTTAGCAGACCAACCACGAAGAAGTCTATTGCAAGCAACGAGAGAGGTTTGTTCCAAGGCTTGCCTGAAGAGTTAAAGATAACAGCAGTGATGGTTGCAATGGAGGATGCGCCGGCTACCCGGAAATCAAATAATGCATCAGTGGATGCTCAACGGGAAATGAAAGCGCAGAAGGAAGAACTCAAGAAAAAGAAGGAGCTAGCCAATGCAAGTGATGATTACATTAAATCTCTCATATACCATTCAATGTGGGGATCAGAAGCATGCATGAAGACTTTGAATGATGTTGCAAGCTGTTTGAAGAATCTCAAATACAAAAAGGACAAGCTCCAAGCTCTGAAGGATAATATTCAGATTCGCTACAAGGGCTTTGGGTGGGAGGATTGGCAAACAAATTGGTCTAGTGGAGGTGTGCAGTTATCGATACCGGAACTGACGAAGGTTTTGAAAGATCTCATGAAAGAGGAGAAGAAAAGGAAGAGGCAAATCCCAGATAAACCAAGAGTGCCCATTCCGCAGAGAAAGAATATGGCAACGCTAGGCACTGCATCTAAACAAAGGGGAAAGCTAGACAGCAATACACAAGAGGAAGAAGACGAGTTTGAGTTAAATTCTAGGATTAAGTGGAAGAAGCAAGAATCAGAAGGATATGGAAGTGTGTACTCAAAGCGGCAAAAGAAAGATGCTCCAGCTATTGACGAGACTCTGATCGGCAAACGAATTGAGTACTTGTCTGAGTTTGATATGGATGAAGAAGGTACAGAAAAGGAGCCAAGGTGGTGTAGTGGAGTTGTAGAAAGAATATGCGATGGTACTTGGGTTATTCCAGGTAAGATGAGGAAATGCTGGAAGGAAGGTGAGGCGGTAGAAATATTCTGGGATGCAATACCTGATGCTGATATGCCGGCGTGTAGAGATAAGGTAGCTTTGAATCCAAAAAAGTGGAATAAAGATGTTATTGATGCATGGAGGATGGATCTTGGTGAATATAATTATGGGGTTTAATATTTAATGTGGTTAGATTACAGTCAATATGATATTTCAGATGATTTACTAGGTAAAATATTGAAATTAGAAAAATCGCTAACAAAAAACGCTAACAAACCAAAAATTTCAACTTCAGCGGGCGTTTTTGTATGCAAAAAGCATTTAATTTTCAAAAAAAAAAAATAAGCGATTTTTAATCACCACGATGAATAATATTGGTGAAAAAAAATAGTCATAAAAATAATTTAATTTTTTTGCAAAGTATGGGGTGTACGCCCTAATGTTAGTTAGTAACTCATCTACCGTTTGTGGGGTACACGTGTCTTGCATGTCAATACCGGAGGTCCGGATCATGTTAGCAATGANAAGTATCAAATGATCTTGGCCCTTCAATTGATGCATATAAGTCCATGGGGATGACTAGCAATGTTGTGGACGATGATAATACAACAAGAATGTTCAGTGTTTTTGTTTTGGTTATGTCAAAATACTCCATCAGAGCTGCCTTGTCAAAGTATTCTCCTGCCATCCGCAAGATTTATCCATTTGATGTATCTTCCCACCAGACCTACTTTAATATGATGAGAGTAGGGGGTACAGACGGGATTCAGCTAGTGACTCAAAAAAATACTGGCGGGAAGCCGGTCTGATCCATTGCCAAAAATCGATGACCGTGCAGACAGACGGCGTCAATCCATTGGCGATGGGAAGCCGTTTCTACCTCCCTCCCCCCTCCAATCCGCGTGCACTCTGGGCTCCATTCCACCAAGCAATGCTCAGGCTGCACTAGCTTTCATCAAAATCCGCTCGACCAATCCACGCTTCTCCCCGGGGCGCGTGGATTGGTCGAGCGGATTTGGATGCGGGGTCGTGCACTAGCTGCAATCGCTAAAGGAAATGACAAAATGGTGCACGCAAGTGGATCATTTTGCATCATTCTGGACCATGTGGAATGTCGACCCATGCCACGCACCCCCGCCGCCTACCATTATCATCTCAACCGCCCCCGTCGTCGTTTAACCTCCGACGCTTCTCCAATTGGTGTCGTCCACTCGTATCGTCTTGGTGTTGAAACGACAGCAACATCACACAAACGCCATCGCTTTGCGGCCGAAAAATTAGCGTATCGAACATTGACGACGTCGGGCCGTATTGCGAGTTGTTGAGGTGAGTTTGCCTTCCGTGTTCCCTGCTTCCCCTTGTTCTAATTGCCGTGCCTTCTTTAATCCCCTCCTATTCTGTTCTAATTCAATTAATAACAGGCTAGATTATAATTACAAACAAGGGCAGGCTCTTCTGGGTAAGTTTAGATTTTAAGTGTATTATGAATTATTGTTGCATATTTATCTGATCTATCTAACTCCTTGTTTTGTCTCCAATCAATCGACAGGTCAAGCAAATACTGCAACGGGTTGTCAATTAACAGTGAGAGGGGGAGCCGAAAAAAATTGCATATAAAGGAAAGTAGGAGGTGAATGCACTCAATTTTCAATTGTTCGTTATTTGAATCTCTCTCTCACCTCTTTGCATCTGACCAACTCTTTGCTTCCAACCAACTACCTCTGGCCACCAATCAAATGCGACGCGGCACTCGTAGTTCACACTGCGGTTAAAAACCTAAGGGGAAGAAACTAACGGTAAAGGGCAAAAATAAGTGGTATGCTACCATGGCTTATTAATGTTCAAATTGTCATACTATTTACCTCACTAATCTCTTTGCTTCAAACCCTCCTCTGACCACCACTTGAACTAGAACCACCACACAGCGCAGGTAGTTCACATGTGTTCAGAAGGGGAAGAAGGAGGTTTGGCTAATTGTGTCTCTTCTTCCTTGCAACGAGGTTTGGACGGGCACCCAATCGATTGGTTAGTATTGTATGTTGCTTTTAAATTCTTCACTTGGTTGTATTTCATTTTCATCATTACTTTCTAATCTCAACGTCTCTTGGTTTATCTCTACTTCCTTACAAACTGAAGTTTGGTCTCTCAACGAGCCCGAATGATGTTTGGACTGAGATACTGTGGAAGCTCCAACGCCGACTCGTGTTGCTGACAAAGAATGAGGAGAAGTAATACACTGCATGCAGTTTGGTGAGTGGTGGAGACTGACCCACCATTCTGAGCTGCCGTCTGTCTCTTTTATTTGCTTGATCAACACTTGCGTTCTGTCTCTTGTCTCTTTTGCATCACTATTGGATTTTGGGTTCTCTGGGAGGAGCCAATTCTTTTTGGGGTCTCGTTGTAATTATTGTTTGTTGTTGTGGGTGGAGCGGGGTTGTCTTCTGTGTTTTTTTATTGCGTAAATGGTTCTAATGGAAGCGGCACGCTGACACGGTTTTGGGAGGCGTCTCGGCGATCAATTTGGAGGACAGTATTGCTGATAGTACCCCTGCTCTTGTTCAGCATTTTTGGCACTTTTTTCGTTTGTAGTGGCTCTGTGTATGGCGTTGAGAGATTGTGGATGCTTGCAATGTACGAGGTGATGAACACGGTTCTATTGGGCTTTTCGATTTTGAATTTGGAGGTGATGACATTTTTGTAGGGTGGTGCCTTGGAAGGTTGGTGGACATGAAAACAGTCCGCCCGATCTGGTGGAGGAATACACCCTATCTCCAAATGCAGCAGCACAAAAGATATCGGCCGATGGGCATGCTTGTGTCAGTGTTTGTAGTAAGTGGGTAAGGATGGCAGCACCTACGCTAAGTTGGTCAATTACTTTCGTGAGGGACTCCCACAGGTGCAAGGTGCACCCATCATTCGCACCACATGCCATTGTAACAAAATAGCTGTGGTAGTAGCCACAGTCATAGCAGTAGCCATAGATTACAAAATAACCATACATATATATATCATAGCCAAAGCCTTGGTAGCCATAAGCATGCTACCTATAGCTGTGACTGTCGCTGTGGTATCCTTCGTAACTATGGTAGCCATAGCCATGGTTGTCATATTGACGGCACCCACAGCTGAAGTAGAAATAGCAGTGGTAATCATCCATGGGGAAGGCTTCACTTTGGTGACCATTGTCATGGTAATGGTATGGTAGCCATCGAAGTGATAAATATAGCATTGGTAGCCTAACCTTGGGGTATCCTAGCCGTAGCAGTAGTTGCCTAGCTGTGATAGCTGATAGCTAGCATATCCATGGTAATGGTTGCCATGGCAGTGATATTAATAGCCCTGTTAGTGGTAGCCATAGCCGTGTCAGTAGCCACATATTGTGATAGTAGTGGCGGTAGTAGTGATGGTAGCAGTAGCATTATCAGTGATGGTAGCAACGATGGTATCAGTATCAGTGATGATGGTAGTTGTAGGAGGAGGAGTGGTGGTGGTGAGTATAGTAATTACTATAGGTGGGAGTGGTTGGAGTGGTGGAGTCAGAAATGAGGAGAGTGGTGACGGGCGTGGGGGGGCAGTTTTAGTGGTGGTGATGGTGGTGATAGTGGCAATGTCGGCAGTGGTTGGGGTAGTGCTGTCGTAGCCAGCAACAGCAACGGTGGCGCAAGAAGAAAGGATGGTGACGGTGATGATCATAATTATGGTGTGTGGTGTTTTGAATGCGAATAACAATACAATGAATCTAGTAACTCTAATCCGCTTACAATGGTACAAACGCAATGCAATATAATGGGACATATCAGTCGGTTCACTAGGTAAAACAGGTAGTAAGTGGAAAATCAAAATCACTAACAAACCGCTAACAAAGTGAAATTTTCAACTGAGCGGTCATTTTGGTATGGTAGAGGTCATTTTTTTTCTTTTCCCAACTTTTTCATGTTGTTATCAACCTTGGGAAGGAGTATGCAACAATAAAAAGTATAATTTGGTCAGTATACTAGGCGAACAACTGCATTCGGGAAAATCACTAACAAAAAACGCTAACAAACTGAAAATTTCAACTTTACGGCCCGTTTTTGTAGGGTAGTGGTCATTTTTTTTTCAAAAAAAAAATTAAGCAATTTTTAATCACCTAGATGAACAATATTGGAGCAAAAAAATAGGCATAAAATCAATCTAAAATTTTTGCAAAGTATGGGTATTTCCCCCTAGCCCAGCGCAACGCTATTGTACCGCAATGCATTGCGTTGGGATTGGGTTGGGTCCTGTATAGGTCGCCTTGCATAGGTAAGATACCTCTCTATCACAGTCCGATCCGATGTCAACTCCCGTCTGGCCGGCGCGCAGTCTTCTACCACCCACATTTTTTTAGACCACGGATGGAGCAGGATGGAGGATGATGGAGCCATACCATGGTTTTCTCAAAGCCAAAGCCCAAAGCCCAAAGCCGCGTGAGTTTTTCGCCAAATATCCCAAGCACGGCTAGCACATCCCCATGGCAAATATCATAGCCGACGGCATGGTAGGACTACCCACATCAGACACTCCCCAACAATTTTGTTGATGGGGGATCAATGCACTACTAAAACACGTAAAACTGAGGTGTCGCCTCTCATTGTGACACTGCGAATACAAAGAGGGCAGAGACCCCTTGCCCTGGGATATTTATCTTGTTATCCCAGAGGTAAGTCTGCCCTTCATCTTACGCTTATTAGTGATGGCTGACTGCGTTTATGGACTCAACTCGTACCTAGACTACGATATTTACAAGGTCACACCCTAAATACCAGGCTCAAGCTAGGCCTAAAACTCATCACGATCACCTGCCAAATTTAGCCACGTGCCTGGGAAATTTAGCTGGGATCGCGATGGTTGTAGGCCATCTCGACCCTGCGTCAATTCTGTTCTTGGTGATCATATGGTGAATCGTACCGGTTCTCCTACATACTAAATATGTAGGGGATCGC
>JAZGVS010000819.1:0-12038 GCA_037356235.1 Bacterosira constricta
TGATAAACAATGATCAATGAATAACAAAGATGATGGATGGTGCAACAGAGAAAAATGCACAGCAGGCGAGTGATGCTGATGAGCGTGAGCAAATGAGCGGTCATGAGCATGACAGTGATGTCAGCGAACGTGGCAATGATGATGATGATGATGGGGCGGATGAAGCCGTTGATGGCAGCGACGGCGAGGAGTCTGATGATGATGATGTCCGCTATATTGAGAGGTGCTGGTTAAATGAAGAGAATCTGCTTCAGCTGAAGCGTAACGACCCTACAATCACCGCTTTGCAAGTGGATTTTCGTTCTCCTCGGGTTTATTCCTATGCCCGTGATGTCGATTGGGAGAGGGAAGGCGATTGCATTGGAGAAAATACAGATGTGAAGGCGTTGTATGTCAATACGAGGGGGTCTCCTCCTGGCAACTTTGAAGCATTCTTCAGAGCGATCGCTCGCAACAGGTCCATAAGGCATCTATTTATGAGCGGCTGCATGATTGACATTGGAGACATGTTCACAATCATTTCTCCATTCTTCGAACACAACCACAATCTTCGTACTGTTGAACTTTATAACTTCGTCATGGACAGCATGAGTGCTCAGCTTCTTGCATCAGCTCTTTCAAAATGCAACAAAAGCTCTCTGCAAACATTTAAATTCGAAATAACATCAGGCACCAAGGGGGCATCAGATATTATCACTGCATTGGCCATGCATGCCAATCTGAGAAAACTGTCTTTGGAATTCGCCAAAAACAGTGGGGAATGGTATAATGCACTCACACAGCTGCTCCAAAACCCAAATTCCAACTTGCAGGAGCTCAATGTCGACACTAATGATTTTTCTGATGAAGGGGCGACTGCCTTGGCGAATGTTTTGATTGATAACAACAAGCTGAAGAAATTATCTTTGGAAAGAAATTATTTGATTACCTCAACTGGATGGGCTGCCTTTTGGAGGCTTTTGACAAACTCCAACTCTGCATTAGAGGAGCTCAGTCTCAGTGGTAATGATATTGGTAATGGTGCGTTGGCTGCATTATCAGCTGCTCTCGCCAGTAACACAAAATTGAAAGTACTGGACCTCGGCAAATCTCGTTCAGTAACTGCAGCAGGATGGGGAGCATTCTTCCATCTGTTGAGAAACTCCAATTCTGCACTAGAGAAGCTGTGTCTACCTCGCAACAACGTTGGAGACGAGGGAATAGCTTCAATGGTGGATGCCCTGGCCAACATGAACTCATTGAAATATCTTAATCTAACTTGTAACCGATTCGTCACCGCAACAGGCTGGGTAGCGCTCTCAAACTTTCTACGGCATCCCAGTTGCAGCTTGGAGGAACTCTATCTCCACGCCGAGAACAGCATAAATGATGGAGTGGTCATTGCGTTTGCAGTTGCTCTCAACATGAACGCCAGTCTGAAAATATTGCAGCTTGGCAATGATCACGCCGTTACGTCAGGGGGGTGGTCTGCCCTTGCTAATGTTCTCTGCAACAAATCGAGCATTGACAGCATTTATGCTTCCAACCATACACTTCAGACGGTCAGCGCCAATGAAAGTAGTCTCGCCCCTGACCTTGTTTCAATCTTGCAATTGAACCGAAACATTAACAAATTTGAGGTAGCACGCCAAAAGATCCTCCACCATCATTTTTGTGATGGCGACAACAACATACACGAATTAGCGGAAATGGAATTGAAAGTCGCATGTCATGCAATTGCTTGGATCGGTAGAGATAATACGGGTGTTACATTGCTCTACCAACTTATTTGTAGTATGCCGGCATTGTTTGATAGTTAAGTAAAAAGTGCAGGAGCAAAAAGAAAGACGATTTGCCAGGAAAGGTGATGTATTATGCAAATGGTAGGGCTGGGGTGATATGGGAAAAGTGAATCGTCACAGACATAATTAATATAATTTAGTATGTAAGTGCACTTGTTACTGTTGGTTCATTTTTATTAACAGTAGAATGCAGCCATTTGTATGAGGCTGTCTAGTTGTCATTAAGTGCTCATCTTGTACAAGTCACTGTAAAACAACAAAATATACTCGCAAACACCTGCGTTCCAACAGATTCAAACCATTTTTGTGCCCAACTATTATTTAGTGTGCACTTAACACAATTGGTTCATTTTTTTTACAGTAGAATGCGGCCCTTTGTATGAGGCGGTCTAGTTGTCATTCAGTGCTCATTTCGTACAAGATTTATGTTTACCGTCTAGGTGATTTTACATCAACAACACATATTCCCAAACATCTGCATCCAACAGATTCAAACAATATGTTTCCCCAATTATTCTTTAGTTTGCCTTATTCTATCTCTATTGTAGCATCGTGTGCTACAGAGTTCTGCTGCATGTATCAGTCTTGGTCTAAATTCCATCATACTCCACATAGCTTGCCTCCTCGCCTTCTCCGCCAATGTATCATACTTTTACCCTCCCCTAAGACGGATCCAAGAGGAAAATTGGTAACTGAGGAAAAAGAGGAATCAATAATATTATTGATATTTGCATGGTGTCAGATAACCTATTTACCAATGTAAGAACCTAACCCTCGTTGCTAAGCAGCCAAAAAAGAAACCATATTCCTTGCACATATGACGCACAGCCAATTATGCAGGAAACCCATTTATAGACAAGCAACAATGCGCTGTCTTAGAATTAAGAATATTTGGAGCTTTTCTGTCTTATCGGCTAGCAGCTACGGCATAATACTAGTCTTACATTCATAAAGAGTTGATACAATATTATGGGCTCCTTTCTCTTTTATTGCCAGGGCGTATTGTCGTTATTACTCCTATCAAACAGACAGAGGGCAAATATATATATTTAGTTAGCTAAATCCATGTAAACAAATTGCTTGCAAGGAAATGAAATATCTTATATCAAACTGGACCGCAAGCCTCCGGATGCAAAAAAAATTATCACTTGGGAACACTTTCTACACATTCACTCACTGCTTGAGGACCTCGATTAAGCGGCAGCGCAACGCTCGACGATTGAGAGATCATCGCAAGGCTCACCCCGAGAGCAAGCAATGATAAAATCAAAGCAAGGCTCATCTTGAGAGAAATGCAAGAGTTCGATTAGTCAGTTAAAAACTGGGAGGCTCAAGAGGAACCCAATGTAGGGGTGGCAGTCAGCTCGTCATGCTCTCACTCACAAGAGAAAAGTGATTCGTAGAAGCTGAGTAACTGGGATATGGGGCACCAGGAACGGTTACCAGCAGCTCCCTTGGAGTCAACCAAGCTCAGAAAGGGAATGACACGCTCTTCTAACTTATATATTATAGTTAATTTTGTGGTTCACATTCTATAACTTCAACACCATTTTCATCGATAACCATCGTTATTTCTGATTTTGCTACGCCATTCTGCAGGCAGTATTAGATGTTGTGATAAAATTCTATCTGCAGCTGATGGCGAAGCCCTCCGAAAGTTGTCCATTACTTGCTTGCTCATTTTCCCTCGCTTGCACCCTTCAATGAAGATGGCCTCAGCAAACTGGTCTCGGATTGCACCATGTTTGAGGTGTCTAGAAATAACGAGGAAAAAATTGGTAAATGATGATTCACATGGCTCCATGTCAGTTGATTCCAAGAGAGTTTGAAAGCAAGTTCTCGCAAGATCGAATGCGTCCTTCTTCTCTTCTTCATTCCCGCTGGTGAATGCACACGCTGCAAGAAAAGAGAATATAAAATGCAAATGAGAGAGTGAAGCACATGTCATTCACAGTCAAGTTTCCCGCAAGCAATACTTACCATTTATGATCGTGGAGTATGTGATCAAACTAGGGGCTGATTCATAGAAACCACCATCTCTAGCTGCAATCATTCGCTGTAAGATGTCCCTACACTTTCTAGCCTTTCCTGTCTGCTGGCTCTTTGCAATCGCATGAATGCATCCATTGTAGCAATGGGCATTTGGTTTACTATGGTGGGATTTATCTCTTCCATTCTGCTCCATACGATCGATCAATGCAAAGGTCCGCTCAACAGAATTAGGGGAACTGCTGCGCGCCCAGGCAGAGATTACAGCTGAATAGCACCTGCTGTTTGCTACAACATCAGAGAGACCTTCTGCATAGAGACTTTCCATACTTAGAAGGATTCGTTCTGCTCTTTCAGCTGCGCCTGGTTCTCTACTGCGTGCGCAACATGTCAGCACCATACTTCAGTCATGAGATAATTCATTTACCATAAGTAGACTATTAGATGGTGCAGTACTAAAATTGCAATAGAGATTTTTTCTTCTTCGACAAACTTTCTTACCTGTAAGCATAGGAATTTGGGCGAACGTTGGAATTTCCACTCCGGTGCATTTGTTCCATTTTTTGGAGTATTTCTTCGGCTTCTGATGCATTGTCCTTTTGTCTACTTTTGACGATGCAGTCAATGAGACTATTGTACAAAATAGAATTTGGTGACACATAGTCGAGCTCTTCCACTTTACGAACAACATCCACCGCACGAGCCACTGAGCCAGGATCTCCAGATTTTGCTAGAGCATTAACCTGCGGGGAATGAAATCAAATTAGATTAGCGGAAACAAAATCTATTAGACAAATGCAGCTGAAAAAAGAAACTTACCACAGATGCAAAACTATGAATTGTCGGTCGGCATCCTTCTTTGCCCTGAGCTGTCAACGATATCATTTCCTCAAGAAGGCCCTGAGCTTTAATGTGATCACCACGTCGGGCGAATGCATCAATGCATATATTGTATGAAATGTCTGTTGGGGATATGTTTTCCTTCTTCATATTTCGAAGCAATTCCTCTGCTTTTCTTGCCCCATCACGGCTGCTACTTTTGGCATATATATTCATTAGAACATGATGAGTAATTTGACTGATGGGTATCTCCTTATCTTTCATTTCTTGAACCAAATCTTCTGCGCAGCCAACCCATTTTGGGTCACTCTCTTTTGTCATGGCATGTACTACTGTGTTATATGAACATTCATCTGAGCGATCAATGTGGCCACGCCATGTTAGCGCATGATAGTTGAAGAATATACATTAATTTGAAACAAATGCACAATAGATCCGCACCTGGAGTGACACCGTAGTCATCATACATTTCTCTCATCAATTTCAGCGCTCTCTCCGCCGCGCCTTTCATTCCACTTTTCCCCCAACAGTCAACGACAATGTTAAACGTCTGAACATCTGGATGGACATTAAGTTGAGAATCTTTCATTGTTTGGAGCAATTGTTCGGCCCGTTCAGCTGGAGGTACACTTCCCTGTTCATTCTCTGTACCGCTAATATTAGTCCATCCTAAGAATAAAAGTATGTACATAGTCAGTCCAAATGAGGTGTTAGTGACACGAAAAGAAGAAAGAATTCAGAGAAAGACACACAAATGTCATCACCTGCAATTGCACAATTAAACATGATTGAATCCGGCTTCACCCTCTCATTCCCCTCCGAATACATTGCAATAGCATCATTCAACATCTGCTCACACCGTTCCGCACCCCATCGAGTCCTGCTCCGCGCATGACACGAAATCACCGTCGATATACTAATAGAATCCGGCGCAATCGCAGCATTCGTTCCGGTCGAACCCAAGATGGTCATCCGCTCCAGTAACGACTCGGCGCGCTTGGGAGCGTTGCGCTCGAAACTATTCGCCCATGCATTCAACACTGTATTGTAAATTGTCAAGCTTGGTACAATGGTTCTATCGCCCTCTAATGCATCTAATATGTTTTCTGCTTCTTGTGCCATGCCTGATTGGGCGAGTGCATGCAATACTGCTCCGTAGGTTACTTCGTCTGGTCGAATGTTCGCATCTTGCGTTCGACGGTACCGCTCCTTTAATTTTTGAAGGAGCGCTTCTGCCTCCCTGGCTCTATTTTTTCCTGGTTCACGAGTGAGACAGAATAGGACACTGTTGTAGCTTACTGTGTCGGGGCTGGCCCAACATTTGCGACTATTTCTTCTCTCGCTCTCCACTACTGATTGTGAAGGAGTACCACCATTACGAGTGTTGATACCAGTAGATTGATTTGCTCGAACATGATCATCGTACGCTTCCATCCCATGCAATATCTGCTGCGTCCTCTCCAACGCTCCATTCACATCCGTACTTCGCCCCCACGCTCCCAATATGTGATTGTACCAATCACTCACGGGTCGAATTTGCTCATCCTGTGTTGCATTGTAACGTTCCTCTGCCTTGAGTAGTATAGCCTCCATTTCATGGAGGCATCCTTGGAAGGTGTAGGCTTTGTCGTTGTATAGTTCTGTACCGTTGATTCGTGCATCTTCTTGTTCTAATTTCTTGAGCATTTCCTTGGGATCATTGCTGTTGTTTCTATTTGTATTGGTAGTGGTACCAGCTCCACCTCCATCGTTGTTAGGTTTTCCCAATAATATCGCTCTTTTGGACCAAACATTCAATTCTGCTTTGATACTCAATGAATCGGCCTTCATATTTGAATGATGATTATCACCAACCAAGTCCTTTGATACTTCATCTTGCAGTAGTTTCATCTTCTTCGTGACCCGCGTAGCATCCACCACCGCATGAACATAGGATGAATTGATGTTAAAATGTTTGGATAATCTTGCGTAGTTGTTATTCCTCGGATCGGGAATGGCGTGTGGATTACCGCCAGCATCATTCGTACCAGTACTATCATTGTCTGTATGATTTGGCATAATGGTGCCACTGTTGCCACCCCCCGCGCCACCATACGCAGTAGGCAACAAATAAGTTTCGATAATATTCACAAATGTCAGATTTGGACTAATGCCCAAGCTGCTTCCGCCTTGTTCCTTGACTTCTTTTTCCATCATGTATGAATATGTATCAGTTGAATGCTCGAATATACCATGGGGTACTAGATTATTGGAGAGGGACCAATTGAGGAGACGTTCTGCTTGGCGTGCTCCGTGATCTCCGCTTAGATTTTGCATGGAGGATGATGATGAAGGGGATTGTGATTGTAGATTGTCATTGTGATTATCTGCAGTGGCGTCAATGGTATTATTGTCTACACCCACGCTGCCCACACTGCCTTCGCCAACAGTAGTAGTAGTAGTAGTAGTGACATCATCCCATCGTCTCAGAGCATCCAACGAAAGCGCCGAACCCTTCGCAGCACGCCCAAACCCCGGATGAAAATGCATGTACCATCTTCGCGACCAATAGTGGAGTGCTACACGTGCTTCGTTCACTATAGCTTGAGATGGTTTGTTGCTGTTATTGTTATTGTCACTGACTCCTTCTGCACTATCAAGATTGGTCATACCAAGCAAACGTGACGTTGTTACATTCATCCGATCCAATTCCAATTGAGCAGATCGTCGTTGAGATTCGGATACGGGTTTGGAGGAATTTCCGGATGTGACTACATTTAATGATGATGGATCGTAATTGTAGTGAAGATGAGGAGAGGATGATATGCTGCGACTATGTTCGTGATAATGATAGTTAGCGACGATGGAGGAAGATGGTACAGTTGAAGCATGCTGCCAATTTCTATAGCCACATATTCTTCGTCTTGGTGATATTGTTGGTAGAGTCTGATTTCTTTGACGCCATGCCACGCTGAGGATGGCTCGGCTTTGTTGAAACATTGCTTTTGAGTTTGATGGATTACTTGTAATAGTAATAGATGATGATGATGATGATGGTGGTTGTTAGATTTATTGGTGTGACGCTTTCTGTCTGCTACTACTGCTCATCATTTTTGGATTGTGGATCCAATTGTGATCATCATCATCATCGTCTCAGCCATCGGTTCTTAGGTTCTTTATTAGTCTGTTTTAGTGGTGCAGCGAGCAAGCTTATTATGGCGGCAGGGAATAGATAGCAGCAGCAAGCTTCCTTCTTATCAATATTATATCACCTGTGAACTAGAAATACCGTTTGAACTGCGTTGACCATAATAACATATTTTAATGAAATTAAAGCCAGCAAGAAGCTTGGAATACTAAGCGAATACGCCCGCTATTTTTATCACGTGGGATTTCGTATAAGTCTTCGCTAATTCAAATATGCCGCCGAGCCAGCAACCCCCAACACCAAACACCACGCCACGACAACAAACAACAGCAACACCGTCAGCAGCAACGCAACATGCAACAGCAACATAACATCAAGCAGCAACAGCAACCTACAGTAACATCTGTCTAGAGATAGAGAGAATCATACATATCACTTCGTTCCTTTCTCTCCGCTTCGCACTTCGACACCACTCCAGAAGTGTCCCTCTCCAATACAGCACCAGCACCATCGACAGTTTATTATGGCTCTTTTATCGCCGCGGTGGCTGCTACTGATTGCCGCCATGTCCCCAAGCACATATCGCACCATGTACGCATCAGCTTTCGCAAGCGGTCCAATGTCAAGTTCATCATCATCATCATCCGACAGAAGATCATTCATAGATCAAATAATCATATCATCCACAACCACAACTACCGCTGCATTGGCAATAGTATGCACGAACAAACAACCTGCTCTGGCGGTGGCTCCCTTTGCTCCCGTCGATACATTACTGCCTGCAACGAGAGTAAAGATCACGATCGATCGCGCTGTTGATATTGCATCAAAATTGGTAGCCAACGAGGGAAACAAAGACAACAACGCATTCGACATTCAACAAGGAATATTACATGATCTAGAGAATCTACTATTGGTACCCCAAAACTTCAATCGAGGAACAACACCAATGGAAGTACCAAAACAACCAGCAAAGTCCTATCTCAATGCATACGCCCAATATCGAAACAGTGTATCCATCCTCGAAAAGCCAGGGGCAATGTTAGTTCAAAACGGAGAAATCGACGCATGGAAACGGCTCAAACGACAGGAGCGGACGAGGGAGGACGCCGATGAAATCCGTGCTGCTTTGAATTATTACACGTCCAACTTGAACTTCAACTCGGATAAATTCGTACTGACCGGATCGAGGGAGGAGAAGTCAAAATTGATTCGGGAGGATAAGGTTCCGGATGTCAAGTCTGTCATTGTGAGTGATATGGGACTGCAATATTTACTGAGGAATGATGTTTTGACAGCGTGTGATGATGCTAGGGCTGAACTTGAGTATCAGATGAAGCAGAGTAGTACAGCAGCAGGAGCAGCAGTGGATGGAAGTGATTTATTGGAAGTGCTTGTAGCTGCTCAGAGTGCATGCAATAAATGGTTTGATTTGATTGCTGAGAAGGATACACTTGCTGCCATAGATATTGTGAGTAAAGAAGAGTAATAGACAATATCATGTATCCCATCCTTTCAAGCGAGTTCAACAAAGTAAAATGACAGATCGTAATATGTAACCGCTCTTCACGATGAAGATGTTTGGTTTTATTGCCGATGATGCAGTCGATGCATGCTTGTTGAGTATTGACAGGTATTGAGAGAATGGAAGTGCTGGAGATCTGCAGGTGCGAGACTTGAAATCATGTTTATTCTGAAGTAGAAGCGAGCACTATACTATTTCCAAGTCACATGCCGAATGGGGTAGGCGGCGGGCGTAGCAAGGTATGCGCCAAAGTATGAAGTGCAGGCATAACGCGCAGTTGGTGTAGATACCAGAGGAACATCTGTCAAAGAAGTCAGGTATAAATGATCAGTTGAGCCCATTGCTTTCAGAGACGACCCACTACGCGTTGATGAATTATACTAGGCAAGCACATCTAAAAACACTCAGCTGCTGTTGCGCAACAGCTTCGATAGTTAAATCTAGTGTTGCATCGTTTGACTTGAAACACACACACACACACATGCCTGAGATAAATATATTGATACTACGATGTACTTTAGAATAACTTGATGCAGTAGTACTACTCCGAAAAGAACCCTTCCTCTTTGAGCTGAGCTACCCACTCATTCGCTCTACCCTCACTCAAATCATCTTGATTGGCTTCATCAAACAAACAACCGTACCATTTATCTTCATCTTCAACCTTGGCTTTTGTTTCCACAGCCGCATATCCCTCCATGGATGTGCGACCATAGGAGGCTTCGATGCCACGCGCAGAAAATGTATCGTAAAGCTCTCCAACAGCATCACAGTAGTTAAAGNCCATAGGAGGCTTCGATGCCACGCGCAGAAAATGTATCGTAAAGCTCTCCAACAGCATCACAGTAGTTAAAGGTGTATCCCATTTGATCACCAACTCCAAAGATGGCAAGCTTCTTCCCTTTCAAGTCAAGCTTGGGCAGTTCATCATACAACCATTGATCCCAGGCCGTCATACTTCGCTCCGTGTCGGCACCAGTGTTCCAAGTGGGAGAACCAACAATCAAACTGTCATGCTTCATCACTTCAGCCACGGAAACAGTTTCAACTTCCATGGGTGTTAAACCGGCTGCACTGCCAATGAGGTCGGCACATCTTGCCGTATCGCCTCCGACTGTAGAGTAAAATATTCCAGTTGAAAACAAGCATGACGACGAAATCACTGCTGTCGGAGCAGGGGATACGGCTGGGACGAAAGCATCCACTGTAGCAAACAATGTTAGACACACGAATGAGATCTTCATTTTTTCAGAATGTGTTAGTTAGTTGGTGTTGGTCCTAAATGATTCTCTGATGGTTTGGGGATTTGTGATTCCACCCATCATTTTTCATTTGATTTGCCACCCAGTTGCTACTAGTTGCTACGATACCATACCTCTTGCTGCTGAATCATTTTCATTTGTTCCACTCAAGATCCAAGTCAGGATCCAACTCGAGAGAAGAATGGGGCCACGTACGGGCCACGAGCAAGCACGCTGAATACACGCGCCAATTATTTTTGCTGTGCGCTGGGGGGCAGGGTGCGCTGCGCGCGCCTGTGCGGCTACGAAATTCGATATTTTCCGCCAAAAAAATAGGCTCGTGTCAGCCCATGCAGGCCCATGCTACGTCTGTTTGATATGAAATGTACTGCACCTAAATGGGGGAACATGTCAGCCCATGCAGGCCCATGCTACGCATGGGTTTCGGGGGCACTCTACCTACATATGCTATCAGGCCCTTCTATGGACTACAAGGGCACTCACAGAGCCTTTAGGATTCACCCAGAGACCCCACGATACCACGTGGATCCATCCCGTTGTACATAGGGCAATACTAATTCTTAAATTCTCATATTGCACAATGTGACGAAACTCAAAATTCGGCCCATCTCCTTCCGCACAAAGCTAGAGCCAAGCCATGGACATGGAGAAATGCTGCTTGGGGGGAACCTTCCTTAGAACAGTTTTCTGCACTCATTCGCAGGAGTGGGTTTCTCTTATTGTAGTTGCCAAAATCAGGCATCTCTAATAGCTCTAGTACCTATACTAGGAGTAATCATCCTAGTACTCCTAGGCGTCGTGGTGCTGTTTTCTGCCAGTCACTGCCACCATGATGAGATTGAGTACATTGATATTGATGAAGAATGCATCACACGAACACGAACACGAACACGAACACGAACACGAACGCGAACACGAACACGAACACGAACACAAACACAAACACAAACACAAACACAAACACAAACACAAACACAAAAAACTCCACTGGCCACTGGCCACTGGCCTCTTCGCAAGAACTATCCTCCACACCATGGGTGGCTCTACTACTACTACCCAACCAACAGCCACAAGGAGCATTACAGCCAACCAGGTGGCTCCGCTGACGCATATTCAGCAAACTTGCCTGCTACCACACCCACCATACACCACATACTTTCATCATAGAAACGATGATGCTGGTACATAACCTCAGTTGTACTTATTTTTGACAGGACCATTCAACAAGATATACTGCCGATGGAGATGGTGGTACCAGCAACAGCAACAGCAACAACGACCATGATGATATTCAAGAAAATTAGTCAATGGCGGATTGTGGCAATATCGATGACAATGACAAGAGTGCAACTCTGGGATGACAATGACACCCAACCACCTTAATGATACCGGCGATAGCCATATGTCACCTACACTGCCCCAATCATGGTAACCTTTACGCACACCGTTGCCAATGACGAGCTTAGTTGATATTCACCCTTTTTGTACACCTCCAGATGCAGGGGTGTTTTTGA
>JAZGVS010000820.1:0-12003 GCA_037356235.1 Bacterosira constricta
TTTTTGGCACCACACACAAACATCTTTGTCTTTCCTTTTGTAGTATCCAATCACATGGAGTCGAGTCGATTAAGAACCGAGGCCCAGTCCAAGACTTGGTCAGGTTTAAGAAGTGCCCTCTTTGAACCCGTGCGGATGGTTCAACACAAGTAAAAATCAATGGCAGTGGGAAGTAATTGGCTCCTGATCCAATAGGAGATTATTTGCGTTGTGATGGCGACTAGATTGACGCTACGTGTTGTGAACGGGCTTGTTTTGAGATCAGTTAGGGACTCGTGAGGGAAGCTGGTTGCAATTTTACATGATGCAGTACAAAAGATACATTACAATATTATAGAAAGTGTTTTATATGCTCCACAAGGGTGCTAACCTTCAACGTAGATGGTATGTATGAAAGAAAGGGAACTCTAAAGGTAGTGGCTCGTGCACCTTTAAGAGAAATTGAAGATACCCCTGCACAATTCTAGTCTCGCACAATGGTGATACCATATAGATCAGATCCCTTCATTTTATTCAGAGGTTGCTACTGGGTAGCAAATCAAATAAGCATGTTTTATCATTAATCTGCCAGATAAATCAAACCACCCTTCTCTGAAATTTGTTTAAATAATAGAGCAAATTGTCAGGCACTTTCATAGGATGAGATTACTAGTCAGATTATTATGGGACCACTAACCTGAGAATTTTAATGAATCAGGATCTTCAAGTGCAATTTCTCTGATAACTTCAAGAAATTTGGCAAACCGTCGAGCACCAATGGATGGAATAAAGTTGAAAATCTCCTCGCGGGTGAATACTATTTCAGTGGTCAAAGAGATACTTGCAGGCAGAGGGCTCAGCATTGATTTTGATGGAGCACTGATGGTCACCCCGACATCCATAATCGAAAATAGGTGAATTTTGTTGCCGCCTAGAATTGGGACAAGTTGTGTGTTGAATAATATGTGTGAATGAGTAACGTAGCAGGTCCCAGCTGCATTGCCAACAAGTACATTGCATATCAGTAGAGGAACCTCGTCAGGTACAGCATTAATGACATCAGTCAGAGATCCAATATTTGAGCTTTTCTGCCGGAGAGTATGAAATTCATCGGCTGCTTTCGTTGCAAGGAGATTACTGCCGTAAGAATCCCGAATCTTTGCAATAGAGTTGCGTTTGTGGGCCTGCATCTTCGCTAACCGGTCCATTACTTGCATATTTTTTCGTCCAAGGCGAGCACCCTGTTCTACATCATTTTGCTTTTGAAACGCTGCTACTATGATAGATACCGCTTTCTCTGAACGCTCAAAACACGAGAGTTGAATTTGTGTTTGATCATTTTTCTTCTCTAAAGCCTGATCACTTTCGATTGAATTGATAACAAAATCATTTGAGATTTTCTCAAGAGCCGCCATAACCTCAGGGCCCCAAGGAGGACTCAGATCTGATTTGAGTGGAGTAAGCATCAATGAATTAGAAATATGAATGAAAGAAGGATTGCGCCACGAGAAAAACAAAGACATACCTTCCGGAGCCCGAAAATCTAGCGGATACGCCGTCAGAGGCACGGGCATAGGCAATTGTGGCGGGGCTAGTTTATAAAGCCCAAATGTTGGCCGTAGTAGTGAATCTACATTGCCACAAGATACCTCGAATTCACGTGCATAAACTTCTAACTCGGAGGCAGTCTTGACAAGGGAGACAATCATTGATTCACGACAGAAGCCTTTTATTTGGGCAATAAAATGTGCATCTGGAGTAGGGAGAGCTGGGAGGCGGAAGATGGGATAAATTCCAAGTGTGCTAATGATGGTGGACGAAGTTCAAAATAGTATAAGATAGATTCTTGGCAAGACAAACAAACATCAACGTGCATCAAAAATGGCCCAAGTTTCCTCTCACCTGTAAGCAAGACAACTTCTATCTAATTCCTCAATGCAATCTCTAAGGAACATCCATGAAGACTTGACATATGATTCGTCTTCTTTTGCTAACGCAGGAAAGATTCCATGGCTCTTTTGTTTCGCTGCTGCCAATCCCGATTTAGAATTGGTACCAACAGAGGGAGAAGGTATATGTTTCCGCAGTAGTTCAGTGGACATGAGTTCCATGACAGTGGGATATGGTGAGGAGCTAGAAGTCTTCATTGGAGAAACTGCGCTGTTTCCACCAAAATAACGCATTGGAGATATAACAGCATTACCAAAAGACTTGAGATAACTCTTGGTGCTTGTATGGGATGACACGGTTGCAGCGTCTTCTTCACTGGGTAATGGTGGGTCAATTGCGAAACCTGATCCGCCTACGGCTTTGATCCGTTGTACCAATGCGGCTGCTTCCTGTAAACCTTTCAAACTGCGTTTGCTTTCTATCAACGGATCAACTGCGCCATTGCTTTCGGTGCTGTTGTTTGGATCGCCATCGCGTTTACCTACACCACCATCCCCTATAGAACCAAGAGGTGCAATCACATCAAACGCCTCCTCATCCTCTTCGATGCCCATTGTAGATCTAACGCGTGCCACATCCTGCATTCGGTAGATCCGTATCAGCACCAATCTCTGACACTCTTTCCCTACTTTCTTTGTGACTAGTTGAGCATCAACAATGTATGGCGGCAGTACTGCATAGGTTGGACCCTTGCGCTTAGTGTGAGAGGTGCCGAGTATCGGTGAAAGAATTGTGGAGAAACTCGATGCAACACTCGAAGCATCATCGTTATTGTCATGGCATAGGGCGTCCTGTGAGCAGCAAGGACTGTTCACGTTATTTTGTTCATGATGAGGGCTGTTTTTACTTTTTTGGGGAGTTGAATGTCCTCCAGTATCAAAATTGTTTCTCTCTCTGTTTTCTCGCTCCCGCTCCCCTGGCTTCCACGACCTCATCTTCCTCCCTGAAAGGACTGCCCTCAAATGCTAAAAAAGGATCAGTAAACAAGCATGCTATGTCAGATGGCTCATCACTTCCTAGACTCTAAAGATAATTGGATTTGATATAACTCACCCCTCCTTGCCTCTTGGTCATTTCTCCTCCCACCCTCTCCACCGACGTAGTAAGAGCATCCATAACAGCACCACACATGACATCACATCGAATCCGAATAGTCACAGTCCTTATCGGAAGAGGCTCCATAACACGATGGGAAGTAGGCGTAGCATATGCCATTCCATCAATATCCTCAAATCCACCACCGTTATTATCGTCATCCTCAAATGAAGAATCGGCATCGTTATCGGCATCATTATGTGCAGGAGAATATGCCATGACACGCTGTGACGCATCACCACCATCACCACGATCCACAACCCGTTGCTCCCCACTATAGTAATCATCCGGTCTACGTTCCCCCGGACCAGGATTCCATCCAGAGAACAACCGTCGCAAATTCTTCGCTTTCGGTGGCTCAATATACTCAAGGGCGCAGTCCAGTATTCGTTTCATGTACCGTTCACGACCACGAGACGACACCTCTCCGCTGGGTCGGGCTATCCAAGTGGGCATGGTGACAATGCCGCATGTCTCCAGTTCATTTCGGGATAGGAGGGGTTTGGTGTACAGTCCTCGATTGGAGGGTGGACGTGAGACATCGAGGGTGAGTGCATGGTCGGCGAGGCTGTAGGAGTGGTTGGGTTTGAAGAGGAGTGGTGGTGTTGTTGTTGTGCTAGGGCTGGCGTTGTTTGCGTTTGCATTTGAGTTGGCGTGTCTGGTGGATTGTTTATTGTCAGCGTAGTATTGATGGATTGAATCTCGCCATTCTTCGCAGTACGAATCATTTGATATTTTTTTGCCGGCTTTCTCTTCAACAGTATCATTATTTGGTGAACCAGTTTGATGATGGACAAAGTCATAATCACCATTTTCATCCTCACCAAACAACTCATGTTTTGATGCAGCCTCCAATTCATCCTGAAGATTCATCTGCGCAGCCTCCAATTGATTCCATTCCTCATTCATACTATCTTCATCATCATAACCTCGGTGCTCCCCAGTGAGCCTACTCGCCGATTTTTTGGCTTGTTGCCCTCCCTTTCCCTTCTTTTTCCTTCGTCTCCTCCTCCATTGTTTCCCATTACTATAATCATCACTATCATTGTCACTACTGTCACTATCACTGCTACTCCACCCAGGAGTATTTATTAAATCATCCAATGCCAATGCCTGTTCATTCAATAATTCGGATACTTTTGGTGATGCAATTCTGGCAAATTCTTCTAGTTGTGCATCATCGTAATCGTCGTATTTATTGTTTGTTTGTGATAATGAAAAACTGCCTAGGGGATCAATGCTTTCTGTGCTGTTGACGCTTGTTAGATTGTTTGGGTCTGTGCTGGGTTGATCAGGTTTGTTACTGCCACTAATATCATGACTGTCTTCAGCTATACAGCTAGAACTGCCATTATTGCCCGGGGAACTAACATTCGCATGATCCATATTCCCTTCCTTGTCGTGGGCAGCACTCTCAATCGCCTCCCACAACTCTCTTCTACGGTCACTACAGAATCCCTTGAACTCGGATAATACTTTGATCTGACGTTTGAGATGAGCTATTTCCGATGATTGAGAATGGTTTTGTGATTGAAGTTCTTGGAGTTGGTTTGCTATTGCTGAGATAGTGCGTTTATTTTTATCATGAGGTGCGTTGTTAGAATTAGTGGTGGGAGTGTTGTTCTGTATTGTGGATGATTTGACTGATGGATTTAATTCGGTGATGTGCTGTCTTGATGAATCAAATAATGTTAATGGTGCAGATTGATTATTTTTTGTAGGCATATATTTGGTTAAAACGATGCTGGTAGCGCAGAGGCAGAGAGAATACACTGGTCTGAATCGAAGGAAGGCTTTGTTATCCAAATTGTGGTCATGCTGGGGAGAGTTACGCTGGGCGAGACGTCATTACATTGTCATGGTGAAGGTTCGGTTTTGGTGGCGTTTCTGTTCTGCTTGTGGATTCTGAGATCGGAAATCGGAACGTGCACAAGATAAAAAATAGGTACCTACCATACCTATTGTATGAACAGGCACCACCTGGGCCCGATATATGGTCCGTTACGGAGCACTAAGGGGGCTAAAATGTCCTATTTATAGAGCAAATTACGAGCCAGTGCCCTGTTTTTATGGCAGTTTGCAGTCCTTTTTTTACGCCCTTGAAAAGACCCCCGAGCTCACCCATTCGAGCATTCATTCAACAACATCAACAACGACTTTCGCAACCGCAACGCCGCCGCCGCAACAACCCGTAAATACAGCAATGACAGTAGCCATCACGCAAGAAGATGGCGACAACGGAAGGAGCGCATTCACATTGCCCGAAATTGAAGGAGTTGAATTTGTCAATTATGTCAATGAAGAACAATTGGAAGATGTGATGCGTTTGGTGGGGCAGGATTTGAGTGAGCCTTATTCGAGTGAGTTGTGCGTGTTGTGTTATTTTTGTTTGTCTGTTTGAGATATGTTGCATTGTAATTATATCATGTACCATAGTCAACTCATATTGTCATTGTTTATCCCTTTCTCTGTCTCGCTGGACTGCCAATTCCAATATTCAATATTCTACACTATCATCCATAATTAGTTTTCACCTATAGGTATTTTCTACATCGGTGGCCGCAGCTTTGCATTCTCGCTGTACCAACAGATGATGAAGGAAGCGACGAAACAAAAGATGGAACAAAGAAACATCGGCGTCCAATCGGATGCGTTGTATGTAAAATGGACATTGTCAATGACGAACTATCAGACGATGGCATTGTCAACATTGCAGCTGATCATAAATCCAGTGGTAATGGTGAAATCAATACAGAATCAAATCACCCAGAGACAAACAACTCCAATAACAACGAAATACAAAACAAAAACAACAAAGTGTACACAGGCTACATCGGAATGCTAGCAGTAGAAACCACACATCGCCGTTCCGGAGTAGGAACAGCCCTCGTCCAACGCGCCATTCACCGTATGCAGCAAATGAAATGCCGATCCATACGGTTGGAGACGGAGGTTACGAATAAGGGGGCAATGACATTGTATGAAGATCGATTGGGGTTTGTGAGGGAGGAGTTGTTGAAGAAGTATTATTTGAATTGGGGGGATGCTTATCGGTTGCGATTGTGGCTTGTTGATTAGATGATGTGGGTGGGTAGGTAGCTGTGTGGTGACTGGTTGGGATGCGCTGAGTGTTTGTTTGAGAGTAGAGTGGCGCATGTTATTTTTGTGTTGGGAGAAATGAGCGTATTGGCAATAATAGATGATGCGATAGTTCCACTCCAGAACATTTTCATTTGAGTTATAACATGGAAAAGAACGAGTGCTGCTCGGGCACCATATTTAATATCTTGAGTACACACTACTGGTTCACTCTTCTCAAATAATTGTAATACATTAGATCTACATTTTCGTTTGATGTGCTTCAAGTTAAAGCCACGACGTGCTACACTCTCATAATAACTTTGGCCAGATGTGGGTTGCTCCCTCCCTCTTCTAAAACTCATTTCAAGTTCGTATCATTTCAAACTCGACAATAGTTGAGCTTGTTCAATTGTGATCTAAATGACACAAACAAGTTGGAATCCTGCGTCTTATTCTAGAGAAGTAAGAATGCACGAACAAGGTCGTGTCTGAGCTCATTTGTTGTCAACAAGGATTAGTGCCAACAACTTAAATAGGCGTATACCAAGAGGTTCAGATTTGATCCTGGCAAAAGCATCTCGAACCAACTCTCCATTTTGTGACCTTGGCAGTTCTTTGACAAAAGTGTCATGAGCTAGTTGAAGTGACATCAAATAGGGGAGTTTAGGGTTGGGTCATGGTTAGGGAAGAGACATTCGAGTAAGATTTTTCAGCAACACTTTATGGTGCACTCAGTATGTGATCTCTTGTAGGAAAACAATCGACTCAATATTTCCATCGTATCAAGTGAGGAAACTGTGGCAGGACAACTTATAGGCGATATGCTCGCCACTGCCAGTGTCCTATATAGTACTGTGAAATGGAGTGACGCCCTTGAGTCTCCATAGTCAAATAAAATAACAAGCTTTGAAAAAATACTGTTTACCATGTTATTGAGAGTAAACTCTTAGATTTAGAAGTTTGTTATCCTACCCGCTCATTCTTGATTTTGAGCGGATGCTGCAATCACTGTGATTGGCATGTTCAGCTGTGATTTTTTTCATGTACGATATGCCAGTAACTATTTCATAGCAATAATATATCAATTGTTTGGTATAAATTAATGCAATTAGGTTTAGTAATAATATCGTAGCCATCCAACTAAGCAGTGTTGCTTTTTAACCAAGTCGTGGCAATAATTAACTTCACAAGGTGATTATCGGCTTCCTTTTTGTCTCCGAAAAGATTCTCAGGAAGACCTACACCAAACAAAGAGTAAAATTCATAAGCACAAACTCTCATCTAATTTATAAATTAGACTACACCTAGGTGAAAAATTCTGATTTCAAATTTCAAACTTTTTCTATCCAAGCACGAGAGAAACCGACGAACTTGAGCAAGAACCCTCCTGCAGTCTTCGACAAAGCATCACCACTGAATTTCAATTAGTTGTCGCGAACGAGAAGCGGCTGAAGAAACTACACGGACAAAAACAAGCAACCATGCCTATCAGAGGCATATCGGCTGGAAATGCGACCAGAGCGAGCAGAGAGAAAACTTGTCATATCAAGCCAGACGTGCCGAGCCTCTCCAAACAGGTCCAGGTCTCCAATCAGCCTACAACTAAGATTCTCTCACAACAGCTTCGCACCGGCACTAGCAGCTCTTACTATGATAATAATGACTTCGAAACTGTATTTCTTGCAGAGTTTCTATCCCACGAGAAGGACCGCAACGAATCAATAACAAAGGCGGAAGGCATGCTTGATCCTGAGCGCCAGCGTCTCAACGAGCTTAGCAAGACTCTCCAGAACAATACCACCTCGAAAACAAAGAAAGGCCAAAAGAAGAAGTTCACTCCATACGTAGAAGCAAACTCAACAATTGCACGAGTCCTTCAGCATACGAAGCCGAAGGTAAAGAAAGAAGATATGCAAGTATCACAACTCAACGATTTCTATAAACTAGTTACGAGAGAAACGTCTGCGGCCATCATCTTGCAGTCGCAATGTAGACGGGTATTGGCGACCAAACGAGTAAACAAAATTGCACATGTTACCAACCAGGCGAGAAAGATTCAATCGTTTGTTCGGGGTGTCTTTGCTCGAAAACTGTTGAAAAAGCTTAAGGAAGAGAAACAAAAGGCAACTTCTATGCGCGAGAATCTCGTTCGCTTGCATGTTGCAAGATGCCAACGACGAAAAAGAATCAAGATAGAAGACGACGCAGCAGTCATTTGTCAGTCCATCATTCGTATGTATTTTGCAAAGCAAGTAGTGCAACTGGAGAGGCTTCAACAATCGTGGGAGTTGAACCAACATCGATGGAGGGCGGTAGCCACTCGAGTTGCATGGGCTGATCTGAGAATAAATGTCTACGCCAGACAAATTCAGTGCATGGCGAGGCGAAAGTTGGCACAGAGAAGGGTATCGTTAATATGTGCAGTGCACACCAAGTCCTCCATTTCCATCCAAAGTAGTTGGCGGCGTTTCGTTGCAAAGAAACAGAAGAAGGACATCGAATACAAGCTCAACTTGGACAAAAGACGCAACCAAATTAGGATTATTACATCTGAGCATATATATTGGAAGCAGCAGGTTGAGGAGTTGACAAAACCAAAAAAGCTTCAGCAAAAGAAAGCTTTTGAAGCGCAAAAAGTTAACTTGGAGAATCAACGATGCGAAAAGTATGACCAGATCTATGCACTCGAATCGCATTATAGAGATCAGCTCCAACTTCAGCAACAAATAACACCACGAGCAATATCAGGCGGGTGGGAAGAACAAGTTCAGATCAATCTGAAAGACACACGTGAGAGAATAACCAAAGTCAAGCTCGATATGTTCTTTGATGTTGAAAAGGAACTCAAGTCTGTCGCGAAGGAGATCCATCAAATCCAAATTAGCGAGGATGATGCAAAAGCTAGCATGGAGCACTGGAGTACTTGGCAGAATGTCGAGCTAGACAGGCTATGGGATTACCAACGGCAACATGACCAAGAAGTGGAGGAGGAAGAAAAACGGCACAGTATAATAAACGAGCAAATACGCTGGGCTGTCAAATTTTGCATGCCTAGCGGAAAACCAGATAAGCGCAAGCCACTCCCTTTCCGATCGAATGGCAACGACGATGATGGTGGTTCGAGCGAGAGGGTACAACAGCTCTTGGATGCTGTCAAGTTAAAGACTGACGACTTTCAAAATGGCAGTCACCTTGAAAATACATTTCGGCCTTTTCAAAACATGTGGAACGAATTCAATATACTCTCTCCTAACGACTTCCAAGCCAAAAGAGGCAGCGAGGAGGGCCCAACCACTTTGCTTGAGTTGACGGCAAATCAAACCACTACGAGTCAGAAGCACCGTAAACATTACTTACCCAAGAAGCTGCCGTGGCACCTGATTGATTCGGTCAGAGAAGAGAGGGAGGAAATAAGAGCAAAGTTTGAGCCTCGTGACAGAGACCAATGCAAGCACCACCAAGATATTCTTCATCGGTAAGGATGTTCCTTTGAGTGCTAACCAAGTTAGGGTATCTTAGATGTCCAGGAAGTGAGGAATTGATACTATGTTAGGTCAATTACGTTCTCGTCTAAATCATCCTTGAACCAATAAACTATAGGACGGGGATAAGATTTCCTGTCATACATAATAAACTGTTCTTATCTTAGTGATTCGAATAACAAAACCTATCTTGCCAGGAAAGCACATCTATGTCCATTCCCACTTGGATGTCTGGAGCATCCAGTTCTTCTTGCGTACGCAGAGCTTCGAATGGAATGTTAACGTCCTTTGTCCCGTCATCATAGCATATCTCATACAAATGGATTACCTTTACTTTGGACACTACTCCTCGATGCAGCATGTTCCCTTTCCCTCTACAGTTGGTTAATGCCCATTGTTTCGTCGCATTGGTTTCACCAGATGATCCGTTGGCGCTATCTTCGGATATTTTTTTCATTGACATGCCATCCTTTGGTTTCTTTGGCTTCTCTACAACGGATTCTTTTCTCTCGTCTTCACCTGGTGATGCTACGAATGAAACATCGCCATCATCTGCAGAGTTACTATGGGTGCAGATACTCAACTGCTTGGGGCTTGCAAGAAGTTTGGGCCTGGTACTAGCAGTCAAGCTCTCTTTGTGAGCAACATATTTGACTTCTGTCGTCATATTTCCCGGTTGACTAAAGGCTCTCATATCATTGGCTGACAGTCTGAGGTCCTTATCTCCGTCGTCATATTGAACAGTGTATAATTCATCGGGCAGACATTCGGTAATAGCTCCTTTGTGCATTTTGTCTCCGTTGTTAAACCTAGAACCGTTGCTCTTCGGCACTTCGTCGTCTCCCCATTTGTTTTCCAAGATATATTCAACCTGGCTCGATCCCACAGCTAGATGCTTGCCGTCATCATTGCATGTTTGCAATTGAGGGGTATGTGACTTACGACCTTCAGCAGTGACTTCCTCACTTTTTGGTGGGACCTCCAAGGAACGTATATACTCGGCTGATAGCTTGTAGTCTTTGTCACCATCCTCGTATAGTATATTGTATGTTCCATTTGAAGAGTATTCGAACACTGTTCCTTTGTACCATCTTCTACCTCTACCTTTGTATCTAGCTTCAATAGCCTGGCCTTTTTTGAAATCACCGCAATCGCTTTTCCGCGTCTTGGCACCAGCATTTGAATCATTTTCGACTGGAGATTTGATTGCTTCAGTAGATAATCCATGTTGACTTCCATGTCCTCTACTATTCTCCGCGTGCTTACTTCTATAGTTTGTCAGATCGGCTGGCATTTGTGGTGATTTGGGATGACCTCCAAGTAGGGGTTTATTTGATTCTGGGATTGCCCGTATTGCATCTGCAAGCAAGTTCCTATCTCTATCACCATCATTGTAGTCGATGCTATATAATCCATTCGGTAGTACTTCGACAATAGTGCCTTTGTAATACCTACGCCCTCGTCCGTGATATTTTCCTTCTACTTTTTGACCGACTTCAAAGATATTACTGCCGCCATTATTTTCGGCCTTCTTCCCGTCTTCTTGGTGTGTTGCTTTGACCATAATATTGTCTGCTCTTGAAAGTCTGCTTGGTATCGGCTTTCTGATAAATTCTACCGACAAACCACGATCTTTATCACCATCATCGTAGTCAATATCATACCGATCTTCTGGTAATTCGTTCTGTACAACACCAGCAAAGTATCGACGTCCTTTGCCTCGATATTTCGCCTCTACTCTATCTCCGATTTTGTATTGCTCCTCATCTAGATCAGAACTGCTGCTGATACAAATCTCATTTGGGACACTATCTATTGGATCTTTCTTGTCAACACTCCTAATTTTCGTTGATTTGCCTGTTTTCACTTCAATCTCTTGTTTCAATGACGGCACAGCTTCATTCGGTTGCCTAGTAAGGTCAACTTTCAGGGTCGCATTGTCATCAGCATTAGCAGTTCCACCTGCGGATCGTCTCGATTTGTTGTATCGAGCTTCGAGTTTGGTTCCGACTGCGAAAGCATTCTTCATCTTCCTTTTTTATGTAGATTGTCTTGCCGATTTTTTTTGTTGAATTAAAAACGCCCCAATATCTTTTCTTCGGTTCAGTTCGATCATTGTGGTACCATACTGGCCAACAAGATCGACTCATCGACTTCTCACGGACTATCAGGCTCTAATCAAATTGATGGTATAGTTGAGATAGAATATGGTACGTTCCAAAGGTAACAACGATGAATAATGCATGAAATTTTGACGATAAAGAGGGCTCGACGACGAGCAGAAGCGGAAGAACTGACTGCTTAAATTAAATACTATCCCAACCCATGGAACTTCATGTCGTAGTATAAAACTTAGATTGAGCAGGCAGCCGATCTCTCCATAAGCAATGCAAGGGGCTTCGTCCACAGTCTAGGC
>JAZGVS010000822.1:0-11999 GCA_037356235.1 Bacterosira constricta
CTAAGTAATCGGTAACAGTGGTCGCAGCTCTTACACGAGGAATCAATCAGCGATAGTAGCGAGATTGTAACGATGTTTAGAGCGATGCGTGACGTGGGTTTGGATGGTATAGCACTTGTCACATGCCATATCTTCGTCTACCTATGATCCTCGCCCATTCTCGCCCTTTGCCATCTCTCAGAACCAACACATCATGCAACGGCGGGGCAGATATCATATCACATCATTATCTTTCTCGCACTCAATAAATACATAGCCTTGATTGACCGCGCAGATAACCACTATCATCTTCTGCATCACAAATTGGCTGGGCTCAGATGGGGAGCATATGTTCCATCTTTCTTCGTGGGCATATATGCAGGACATCTTGAAATCTTAATGTCACACAACCCGGTATGGTCTTTCATACAACAACTTTTATGTTTCTAACTACTAGTTCACAGAGACCATTGTTCACCTACTAGTGATATCTTTGACACATCCTTAATAAGCATCTACAAACAATCGGTGGCATTTCAACCCGCTTCAACCCAGCAATCATCATTTTGAAAAGTAACAAATGCTCAATATGACGGTTGGAACTGTACCGTCTCCTCCCCTTGTCTACTACTACTACTACCCACAGAACTATCCTTCTTACGAAAGCTTCCCACAAAACTACCCCAAGCCCCACTTCCCTTTTGGCTACTCTCACTCGGCGGCTTCCCCGACAAATCAACATCCATATCCGAAGCCATATTTGAACAATTTTGCTCCATTTGTTGCATCGCCAGTGCTTCATCCTCATCGTCAGAAGCATCGTCCATTCCACCAGGCGCCCCACCCACAGGCATGTATCGTGCATCATCTGCAGCACTCTTATCATTCTCCCTCACACCAAAGAAACTACGCATCTCCGCCTCCTTCTCCGCAGTGGCCATGACACCAAAGAACTCCTCCTTGATCGCCTCCGTGGTACCACTCCAAAATTCATGATTTAACCCATCGGTAATACCCCTCCATTTCTTTCGATTGCGTCGTAATATCTCGAGTGGGACTAAACTACACATTCCCAATGCCACGAGCATGGGTACCAAGAAGGGATACGCCACTGTGGCGGGTACGTACCACCACCACCCCGCCATACCCCACACACCCGGCATGGGCACCAACAATGTCAAATTACTCAATATACCACCAGCCAACAACGCGCCACCTGCCTGACCTACCGACATGATGGCAAGAATACTCGCTCCCTGTAACGTACACCATCGTCCAGTAACACACCATAGACTGGCACACTCTCCATTCGCCGATAGTGCATTATGAGCGGGTAAATGATCGGGATTATCCAATACATACTGAACACGTGCTAGGATTAATCCCACCTGATCCTTCTTCAAGGCGGTGCCCACTCCTGCCTTTTGGGATAATAGTCCCTTCTTGACCTTGCGTCCATATCGTACTTTGCGGATGGGTTTCTTCTTCAATATACCGTCGGGGCCAATGAAATCATACAAGAGTTCGTGTTTGCATCCAGAGCGTTTTCCACGGCGATTTCCGGATACGGCTTGCTGGGCTTGTGCTGCTCCGTGCGCCTGATGATGGCGTTGTAAGTGGTAGAATGACACGACAGTCACCTCGGCGTTATCCTCATGGTCCGTGTACAATGTGTCTGCGTCAAAGCTCAGCGGTTCGTCCCCATGCATACTCGAAGAGTGTCCCTGGGATGGCATTGCTGACAATGGATCCCCCTCCCCCCCTTTGGTAACACTGAACACCACTGCATGACGTTGGTACGCGCGTGGATTAATACCATAACCCTGCCATATAAAAATGTGATCACCAGGACGCAATTGATTGTCCATGCGCATTTCTTCCTCCTGAATCTCTTTTTCGATCATGGCATCTTCCGTGACATCGCCGGTGATACCACCTTCTCCGTACGCGAGACCGGCTTCGTCAATGCCATCGCGGGGAACCTTGGAATAGGAAGAGGTGTCACTATCATTGTCATGGTTTTTACAATCAAATGATTTGGCAGGGGGTGCACTGACATTATTATCGTTGGAACGACGACCGAAGAAACCACCTCCTCTGTTCGAAGAAGAGGTGTTTGATGCATTGGACCACGAGGGAGATGTTGCAGCAGTGTCACCACTCAATAGATCGTTACTTTCTCCTTGTTGCTTGCCGCGATTGCTTCCCCATCCACCAAACAAACCACGTCGACTGTTGTTTGCTTCTCCCTTGGTGTTGGCAGGTGTCAAGTCTGTGTCGGAAGCTTCCACGGCATACTCTTCGCCAGCATCCTCCGGTTGGGCGTTGGGTTCACCGCGCAAGTTCCATCCTTCCACGTCCAAAAGATTCTCGCCACCAGAATCTTCATCTTCGCCAGGAGAATTGGGCTGATCATAATCGTTCACCTTGTACTCTTGCATACCATCGTCATCTGCATCATTCTCATCAGCAGCAGTAACGCCAGTTCCGAATGCCAAATCCACATCAGAGCTTGGAGTAGCAGGAGCTGGGGCACCTAAACCAATCCCGAATGCCAAATCAATATCGGAGCTTGGATTAGCAGGAGCTGGGGCACCTAAGCCACTTCCTGCCGCTCCACCAAACACGGCACCATTGTCGTTGGAATCGAAGGCGTCTAGTGGGTTTTCATCTGATTTAGCACCAGTAGTGCTGTTGTTGCTCTCGAACACATCAAAGTCGGAGGAGGACATGGTTGATTTGCCGGGCTGATTGTTTTGTGTTTGTGTTTGTGTTTGATTGTCGCCATTATTTTGTTGGAAGGAGAAGTTGTTGTGAATGATGACTGTGAATGAATGAGTTCACCTACAGTTCACCTACCTATGTACCATCACCGGCCATATCTTTTTGGCGGGAAATACAATGACTCCGAAGTGACAGCAATCATCCATCATCCCCCGCCGAAAAAGACCCATATCTTCCACTAGAGACCTCGAAAAATGGCCCGTTTGATATTCCTTTGATATCAATTAATAAATTTCGGGGGCTGTAGTGAGTCGTGGATACGCGCCGGCCCGCTCGATTTCTCTGCCAGCACATGCAGCAGATTTTGTGCAAAGCGAACCCGCCAAACAAACTTCAACGGTGCTTCAACATGTGATTCAGCCAGATTCAGCCTTCAGCCGCCAAAAAAGAAAAACCTGACACAACAACAGAACAACTTTGGCGCATGCAGTAATAGATGCGATGCCAATAGCAATCACAGAAAAACATTGACCATGGGAATGAAAACGGCTCCCTACGCACGCTATCATCAGTCCCGCCCCGCGTCCAAGCAGACAACAACTACACATAGCAAGCACGACCAAGTGTCAAGTTGATCAACTCAAGCACTAACCGTCATTTATAGCAACATAGCAACACCCACACTCACTTTCATTTTTCATCGACGGGCACATCTTTGACCCATCACAACAACACAACAACAAATCAATAGCACTCAATAATGTCTTCCACCGACAGCAGCGATCAATGGTTCGACCCCCGTCTCGTCGTCTTTGTCATTTGGGGAATTTTCGTCATCCTCTTCATATGCATACCAAGCAAGCGTATCGTGCAACGGATATTTCAATTGATGGGATGCCGGTGCTGTGGTAGTGAGGAGGAGGTTGTTCCCACGAATAATCATGGGTGAGTACTAGTGAGCGAGGATGGATGGTGATGTGTTGTTACTCAGATTTAATGGGAATATTGCAACTCACTATTTTTATTCTTTCTCCTTATTCAATGTATTAATAATTAATTCAGCGGCCATGAAATGAATTATGAGATTCTCTCGAATGCTAGAAAGCAAGAGATAGATAATTTTCGTGCTTCACATATCACTTATCAATTGCATCCATTCTCATTGGTAAGTGGCCTCTCTCTCCGCTGTGCTGTACCTGTAACATCATTTTGCTCAACTCATTAGCTGGTATTACAACATCTAACCAATCCTTCTTATTTTTGCTCTCCATTCGCAGACATTAGAAAAGAAGCACATGCTAAGACAAACTTCAGATACCGACTCAAACATTGATTCACCATTACCACAAGATAGAAGGCCAGGTCATGGAGAGAGCATCACAAGCAACAACAGCGATGATGATGATGTCGAGGCGGGATTTGTCCGGGGCATCTTGGATCCCCCCGAAAATGATGTCGAGGCCGAAAATAAACAAGAGGAGGAAGGGGGTGATGCACAATACACTCATGTTTCAATTCCCTTACCAGGACATAACTTTGACGGTGTTGATGCACTACTCGAGAAAGAACAATTGTGCAGCACTGAGGATGAAAAGAATAAGCCCAGCAATAAGGAGGAAAAGAAGGGCAAAATTAGATTATTCGGAGGCAAGGGGAACAACAAGGGGGATACGAATACGACTGACACTAAAGAAATACCCAGTAATAGATCAAAAGAGGAAAGACAAACGGGGGAAAAGAAAAGAAGAGAGTGTCCCATATTTTGCGCCATTTGCCTAATGGAGTACGAAACAACCGAAAGAATATCCTGGTCATCCAACCAGGATTGCACACATGTCTTCCATGAGGATTGCATAGTGCAGTGGCTCGTGTCTTTGGGTAGGACAAAGTCAAAAATGCAGCGATTCTCCGAGGATCCCACAGAGGCACAGCTGTTGAATTATCAATTGGAATGTCCTTGTTGTAGACAAGAATTTATCTCGAGAGGACAATGTGATTTACCGGATGTTTGTGGAGAAGAAAGGGTGTAGGCTTTGCTTTCATGATGATGTGTGGGTTAGGAATATGCGAGAGCAGTCTGTTGGCAATTTTGAGGATGTGTCTGAGGTTTTATAGGTCTTTGGGTATCATGTATAATTTGTGTAAATTAGTTAGGAATACTGTGAACCTTCGAGCTTAATCCCAATATCTGTCTTTTATCAGCGCTTGCCCTCTAGCCTCCCAATTCGTTCACCTGTCAAACCAGAAAGGCCCCCTTGCCAGTGTTTCCAAGGCACTGCAACCCACACACAATAGGTTTCTTTGATCTTGCCATCCTTGTTGCCTCCATCGTCAAACTCTAACATACAAAAAACAATGCAACCGCAACCCCGTTGTTCCGTCATCTTGCCAAACTGGCACACTATTATGTGAAATTGAAATGCATCTCATGCAGAGTGCCATACGCATCCAAATCGATTGGTTTGTCCAGCGTTCAATAGCTAGCTCTCTTCAAGCTCACCATCCGCATCATCCGCATCATCTCCATCAACAAACTTATAAGATAGAAAAAAGCAATGCAATCACCCTCTCAGACACATCAGTCAAACCCTACGCCAATTGAAACAACCGCCGTCCAATACAAAACATGAAAAGCAGCAGCACTAAAAAAATATAGAACAATACTGATGGTACCGTTTAAATCACCATCATCAACTATCCATCTCAGTCTTGATTCACCTTTTTTAGTCACCCCCATAATTAGGGGTGATTCAGGGGTGACTGCTCTGGGTGACTTGTCAAGCTCAACTGTTTGTTAGTGCAAGCTAGTGTTCAATTACCCTGTTTTATCAAGTGAGCAGTCACCCGTCGCCCCAGAATTTGGGGCGAATAGGGGTGAGGCGAGTCAGGGGCGAATCACAACTAAGTTATCCATATGACAAACACAGACATGCTCATTGCAACCACAATACAAACTGCAGCCACCGCCAATAGTTGAAAACAATGTGGCACGGTGTGAATAGTGAAACTGTGAGTGAGTGGAACTATCAAAAATCACAATGATGATGAAATCCAACTCACGCAAACTCAAGAATATCACTCTTGTTGAGATGCGATTTTCTGAAATGATCAGCAGATTTCTATGATTTGTCTGCTATCACTTTTGACCGCTCAATGCAAAATGCCTGTGACCGTACATACCAGAATGATGAACGTGTCATACTTAGGTCATTACAGTGAATCGCAAATGGAAGGATGAATGTCCAACGTGAGGATGAGAACGTAGTTACAACAGGATTTTCCGGGGGGCGTACCACAGCATTAGTCGTTCGGGGCCGGAGGCATTTATTGGGGATGAAGCAACGAATACCCAATGCAATATTGCAATGTGATCATAAATAAAAGAGTGGGGACTTATCATGTCATCACGCGAATGACTACGGTGATCAGCAGCATGAGAAGTAGGGCGGGCAGAGATGTTCCGGATAATATAATCTAGAGTTTCTTGTCATAAATTGTCATTTTACTGACGAGGGCGTCAAGCATCGGCTTCATTTTTTCCATCACTGCATCGTCAACCATTGACATCCGCGGAGTTACTATTATTGTTGACAATTTTGACACAATCGTTGACAGTGAAAACTTGAATTGTTGGCACCACCCCACAGCTGGCAAACTTCCCTACCAACGAAACCATAACATCATCTGCAGCAGTCATTGGCCGCATTGCTCGGCAACCAGCAGGCACAGCCACTGCCCCCCTGCTCTGTCTCCTCCACCAATAATTTCATCGACGTTTCATCACAGGAGTTTTGCCTTTGGGGGTGAAGAGCTGGGGGTACTTCGTGCGCGCACCGTCAAATTGAGAGCGTTGTTCACCTTTCTGGCTTCTACATTGTAACGCTCCAGTCCAGGTGCCCCCCCACAATGGATTTATCCTTCTCTTTCAACTGTTTTTCCATTTCCTCAATGTTGGCTGATCTGAGGCAGTCACGGCTGTCGCCACACATGCTCGGATGCGGTCTGGTTTTCTCCTTCTTTTGTTGGAGACGCCTGACGCTCCTTAGTCCGCTCATTGACATTGGATGTAAAAGTTGGGTGCGATTGCGAGTGAAAGTGAAAGTGCGAGCAGGAGGAGCTGCCCTCTCGGTTGGGGTGTGTACGTTGCCATCATGATCAATCATGATCGATTATTTGGCGTCCGTTGTCATCATCTTTATCATTGTGGGGGGGGAAAGAACAGATCTAAAGGTGCATTTGAGATCTCCCGCCAAAAAAGTCGTTCCTCGCCATTTTTGGCGGGAAGCAAGAGCGAGAGAAGATTTTGGAGACTGTTGGAGAATGAAGAGAAGATTTCGATCGAATCAGTCGAATCGAAGCACGCCGCGTGCCGGTTATCGTAGCGGCTTGCTGGTTAGTGCGCATATTTCGAGGTATTTGTGCGCAACGCGCACGTACGGCGCACATTTATTTTTCTTTAGTTAATTTTACTAGCTGCTTTAACAAGTTTATTAGACAAAGCTAGTAGCATCAATCTCGAAGTAATTGGGCGCACGCGCACATGCGCACTAAACCAGCGAGCCTATTTTGGCCAGCCCTCATATTGTACCTACAACATCATACACGATACACGACCATGACCATGATTTCCACCTGGAAATTGACACCAACGACCCCATCGTAGTCGCCCACCACACATACTTTTCGTATGCTGGAAAAACCCAACCACGAGACGACAACAACTTGACGATCAGATAAATTGGGTTTCATTTGCAATCAATCATCCCAATCCAGCTTTATTTTAGAATACAAGTCTGCGGATCTTCAAATTTTCCTTTCTCCGCAAAAGAGCAAACCAACGGTCATCTGTATCGAGAATCCTGGCGGAACCAACGCGATATATCCAACGACAACAAAAATGTCATCCTCCCATCCAAGACCGTTCCTAGTCTCGACGACGACAGCGGCACTCCTACTAATAGCTTCCACAATCCTACCAAGTCACTATTTTAAAATATCCTGTCCATTATTATTGGTCGATGCCGCCAACACTTCTTCCAACAATAACAACAACAATGGCATGATCGCCGATAATTTGTTCCTACATCCAACCTATGCAGCATCGGGTCCCATCGAAGATGCATCCTGCGACGTGGAACAATTGGAACAAGCGAATGATTCCCAATTGCATGTTATTTTAGCGGAATTAATGACTACGAGTTTCTTTCGGAGTTTTGCTGTTGATTTGGATGAGGGGTGTCCGTTGGCTGGATGGAATACGAAGAAGAAGAAGAGCAAGAGCAGTAAAAAGAAGGATGAAAAGAGTGAGGATAAATCAGCTACATCATCATCATCATCGTCGTCATTGAAGGTGCCAACACCATTAGAAACAAACAATGAAGAATCAGAAAGCGAGGATGAGGGATGTGCGGGTGGATTGCCTGATTTAGATCCTGATGCTGAACCAGCTTGTAGTGTTGATTTGGGTGGAGGAGATGATCAATTGGGATTCCTCTCTGCTGGTGCTAGTGGGGGTTTTGGTGGTGCCGGTACTACATCTAGCTGGTCTTCTACTGCTGCATCGGAAATGACTTCTTCGACACCGTCTACCTCTACCACACAAAATGATGATACAAGCAGCAGCAGTAGTACAAAAGAGCTGGAAGAAGAAGAAGACGAATTTGAATGCACCGGTGGAAAAGATGAGCTAGACGACGATGCCGAACCACTCTGCTCACTTGCCACGGACGATAGCCAAACTACCAATCCATTCGGAAACAGCAATCCATTCACCAAAACCAATGAAAACAACAATCCCCCAACATTATCCTCATTTGAATCAGCAGCCCTCCACTCAATCTCCCAACGAGTCGACTCCCACCAAAACTGGGAATCCGAATCCCAAGAAAACACATTTGTATGGAATGCCGTCTCCGACCCCGTCGTCGAAAAAGTGGAACCATGCCATGAAAATACCGAGGCAGGCAATCTCCCCGAAACATTTTGGTTGGACATGTGTTCCCAAATACACACTGGGGATGGATTATCAATAGTCAATTTACAATTGAATCCAGAGAGGAATACGGGGTATAATGGGACGCATATTTGGAATGCCATTTATGAGGAGAATTGTTTGACGGTGGATGGATCGAGTAGTGCTCCCATGTGTTATGAGGAGCGGGTGTTATATAGATTGTTGAGTGGGTTGCACACGTCGACGACTCTTTCCATTGCCAAGAATTATTATCCGCCGAGTAAGAGAAAGGGACGGGAGAATTGGGAGCCGAATGCTCAGTATTTCATTGATAAGTTTGCCGATCGTCCAGAGCATTTGCGGAATTTGCACTTTTCCTACGTCGTGCTGTTGCGGGCATTGAAGAAGGCGAGTCCATTCCTGTACAATTTTGAGATCAAGACGGGGGATATATTGGATGATGAAATGGCAACAATCTTATTGAGACGGTTGTTGGATTCGACGATATTGAGGAGTTGTCATGATGTGTTTACGGCGTTTGATGAGAATTTAATGTTCAAGGAACAGGAGACGGCGATTTCATTGCAGGAGAATTTCAAGGGGGTGTTTCACAATGTTAGTTCCATCCTAGATTGTGTTCAATGTCAGCAGTGCAAGTTGCATGGGAAGATGGCCATGTTGGGGTATGGTACGGCGCTCAAGATATTGTTTCTGCCGGAGACTAGGATTGGGTCGCAGTCGTTGTCGAGGAATGAGATTGTGGCATTTTTGAATACTATTGCGAAAATGTCGGAGAGTGTGAGGGAGGTGCGGGAGTTGACTCATTTGTATTGGTCGACTCATACGAGGTTGGAGAAGTCGGATGATGGAACATCAGGTAGTGCTAGTGGCAGCGGTGGCGGTGCTACTATTCCTTCATCGGCTGGAATAGACGGAGTAGACGTGTTGGACGCTGCCGTGGGAGCCGTATCCTCTCTTGCCAACCAGGGATTGATTGATGAATCATCCGAAGCCAAACTCATCCAGCAGGCGTTCCAACGTCATCCTGAGCTCATGGTCCTATCGAAACATTATGGCAACGATCTGCGCAAATTTTTAACCTTCTTGCCCAACATTGACAATTCGATTGTCACGTCGGGATTGGATAGTGGCGAGCCTGATGCCATTGTGGTGGGGACAGGCCTAGCTGGGTTGGCGGCCACGCTCAACATTCTGGATCGAGGAGGGAGAGTCACGTTGATAGAGAAGGAGCATCGTATGGGAGGCAACTCCAACAAGGCATCTTCTGGTATTAATGCATGCTGTCCACAAAACTCGACGTATGGGGATGATCTTGATACGTTCATGCAGGACACGACCAGATCTGCCGGATCATCTGCTAGGTCCCACTTGATTGAAGTTTTGGTTGAAAATAGTGAGGCTGCAGTACAATGGCTGAAGGAACGTGTAGGTGTAGACTTGTCAGTTCTTGCCCAACTAGGAGGACATGGACACAAACGTACGCATCGTCCAAGTAGTGGAATGGTGGGTGCCGAGGTGATATACAACATCCAAAGGGCTGTGAAAAAATACGAACAGTCGGGGATGGTGCAAATTTTCATTGATACACGTGTGACACAACTCAAGAGAAATGATGACGGAACAGTGGTTGGAGTCGATGTTGTAACAATGGCAAAGGATGGAGAGAACAAGACGATGTCACTCACGGCACCGAATGTCATCCTTGCCACCGGTGGTTTTGCCTCTGATCGTAGTCATGGTTCGTATTTGGAACAGTACCGACCGGAATATATGAAAATGCCGGCAACTGCTGGAGAATTCTCCACGGGAGATGGAATCACTTTAGGGACGTCAGTTGGCGCAGGTTTGGTGGATATGGATAAGGTTCAAATTCATCCAACAGGATGGGTTGATCCCAAGGATCCTACGAATCCTGGAAAGGTTTTGGCTGGAGAGCTTATGCGTGGTGTGGGTGGCATTTTGATCAATTCAAGTGGAAAGAGGTATGTGTTTTGTTTAAGAATTCTCAGTTTTCGTTACATCATATTTACTTTCTATGCCAAGATCTTATGTGTGCTTTGCTCTACTCCTTCAATTCCTTCAAAGATTCTGCAATGAGCTTGGAACGAGGGCATATGTTACAGACAAAATGTTCAGCCACGACAGTGACTTTGAACAATCGAAGACGTGGAATGTCAGCAGTGAAGTCCCCACATTTTCACTTGTGTTATCTTCTTCTGCGGCCGAGGGGGCAAAGAAGCATGTTGACCACTACCTGAACAAGGGATTGCTCTTCAAACTTGAGGGTATCAAAGCTCTCGCCAAATGGATGGATTTGCCTGTTCCTATGGTCAAGGCCACCATGCAAGAGTACCAACGTGATGCCAAAACGGGCAACGATGAATGGGGGAAGACTTCCTTCTCTGGCGTACCACAAGATAACTTGTCCAATGAGGTCTTCTATGCTGGAACAGTCACTCCAGTCCTACATTATTGCATGGGAGGGCTGACAATTGACAAGGACGGCAGTGTCTTGGACGAAGACAAGAACATCATCCCAGGATTGCATGCTGCTGGCGAAGTGTCGGGTGGAGTGCATGGAGACAACCGTCTTGGAGGGAATTCACTCTTGGAATGTACAGTATTTGGCACGATTGTAGGGAAGAAGGTACCTATCAAACCACGTGCCTCTATACAGCAGATGAATCAGAGTGGGAACGGGTCTGCCAAGGAAACGATAAAGCTGCCAAAACTCACCATGGCGGAGGTGGAACAACACAATTCAGAAGAAGATTGCTGGATTGCCATCCATGGAAAAGTGTATGATTTGACAGACTTCGCGGAGGAGCATCCAGCCGGGCCGGAATCCATTATAGAGCTTGCAGGACAAGATGGCACAGAGGAATTTGAGGCTGTGCATAGTGAAGGAATTCTCCAGGACTTTGATCCTGTTGGAATCTTATAGTGATTGGCAATGCAAAGTCTAGCTGTATGTAATATTAGGTCACAAGCATAAGAATATTGCGCACATTTATTATTGTTGCAAGTCTGAGGCTCGCTCTGTCTTCTGTCGGCGGGGCAAGAATAAAGCCGCTGCAGAGGCCGGTGCTACTACCGCTGGTGAGAGCATACCAAGGGCTATCTATACTGATGCACTGCAAGCCTTCTAATATTGGATATATTGGCGAATTGATGTCTTCGGCATGCTATCGTCATAGAGGCAAACAAATGTTGATGCAATTTTTTAGAATGCTTTTTTTCAACTTTCTGATGGTCTTCAGATAAAGATCAAATATTCAATTATAATGTCAAGGAGCTCAGCTAACTGCATAGGCACTTTGAA
>JAZGVS010000823.1:0-12003 GCA_037356235.1 Bacterosira constricta
CATCGCCAATCGTCGTCAATAAATTGTTGTTCGTTGTTGTTGACGGACGCGACGATTCTGTTTGTCTGACTTTTTGGAGCTCCATCACGGGAGTCACACAACACACAGCTCATCACAGAAGATCACATCATACGATACGAAATACAAGCGCAACAAGAACAAAAACAAATCTAAACACAAAAACAAACCCAAGCCAACGATCAACGACCGTCGGGCCGCCCTTGGATCTACGCTGGTGCACTATCTCCCCATCTCGCTTTCAAACCGGAGGGCCTTCCACATTCAGTATAGTACTGCCGCGCGTCGCCTCGACAGCACACAACGTCCACGCTATCGCGGAATCGCCGACAAGGTATGTGATTATGGGTATGTGATTATGTGTGATGTTGATGATCAAATTCATTATTGATAATTTAAAGCTGCGCGTACTTATCCATCTTCTCATCCCAATGGTCACCAATTGAATTGTTAACGCAAACCCATTTACAGGGAATTTTCACAAGGCACAAGGGACTGGTTAAGAATATGTTGCGGTCGGAAAGCGGTCGTGCCGCACTCTTGGAGTTACAGGAGGTTGCAGGTGCAGGCCTCGTTTTGATTGTGCCGATGACTCTCCTCCTCGTCATTCATCGTCTGACACGCCCGGTCGAAAAATAGTGGTAAGCCTGATTTGTAGATCCTTGCTTTCATTACGAATAAATTCAAATTGAAAATTGCACTCATTCATTTTTCTCACCTGCATTATCCTTCTGTAATTGCTATTATTAATATTATTATGGTATATTACATGAGTGAGGGGTGACGAGGGGGGAGGGGGCTGGACAATGGAAGTGAGATTAGCGTGGGAGCTATGTCGAAATATTGTCTTTGAAGTGGTGAGCATGGCATTTTTAAAGCAAGACATATTGTATTTTGCGTGATCGATACTACTTTCTATTGCTCGTCGTCAGCATTGTGGTGCCGGAGAGCTTTTGTTGTCAAATAGATTGAATGTGGTGAACCACTGACCTCCACTGACCATATATCACGCAGCTAGAATACATCGCTGGACGACAATAGATGACAATACACCACCATCATCATCATGATGAAAGATCTAAACCAAGAACGTGAAATCCGTCTCGAAAAACGCAACCTCAAAGACGCCGACATTGAAACCACCCTCACCCAAATCCTCAAAGATAGCAAATCTCTCGAAATCCTATCCCTCCACGAAAACCATCTCACACTTGCCAATGGCGAATTAACCTCCGGAGTAGCCGCCAGTACCACCCTGCAAGAATTAGATGTGGGCGATAATCAAATAAATGTCGAGGGCGCCGAACGTTTGGCCGAGGCAATGAAGGAGAATAAATCATTGACCACGCTACGACTTGTGGGGAATCAAATTGGCGATGATGGATGCAAATTCATGGCTGGTGCATTGACATGCAATACGATACGATTGCAGCAATTAAGCCTTTGTGATAATATACTGTGCAACCTTGGTGCGACGCGGTTGGCCGATGCCATGACCAATAATACAACACTACTAATGCTAGATATGAGCTGCAACGCCATTGGGGACGGGGGAGCCGAAAAACTCGCAAATGCCCTCCTCCACAACACGACATTGCGCGAGTTGAACCTGGGGTGTAATCAAATTGGCGATGAGGGCGCCGAGGCCATTGCTTCCGCTCTCATTCAAAATAAAAGCTTGAGGAAACTGTGGTTGAATAGCAATAAAATTGATGACGATGGGGCAAACAAGTTGATTCAGGGTTTGAAGTTGAATTTTACGGTGACTGAATTTTGGTTTAATGGTAATCCCATGAGTGTCAAGTTTTATTTGAAAATGTTGAGGGTGTTGGAGGATCGTAGGAGTGGGAAGATTAAGAGGTTACCGTAGAGAGGAATAGAGATTGGAGATGAGAAATTAAATGTTCGTGCTCGATAATAATGATGAATTTATTATGGATGAGATGCATGTAGAATAAACACTGATGATTATTGGTCATGTCAAAGTACTTTTAATGTACAACACTAGAGAGAAGTTTCATGCCACAAACCGCAATAATCCAGCATTGCAAGCCAATACTTCGCGATAACAATGGGGACCGCAGTTCATTGCGCTCCCTAGAGAAAGGATAAACTAGGATATCAAAGCAGACCACCACTTGCTCAGATAGTGGTGACGAGCTTATTTCAGGTATTGAATAATAGTAATGATACAATCAACATTGCAGTATATACTTTCAAGCATCTATTCGCAGTTATATTTACATCTTGTTCATTTGAAGTTATACTTCCGCCAAGAAAGTCTATTTCAAATCCCCCCCCAAATCACGACCCAGCAATTCATTGTAATCGCTATCTCTACTCAATCTAGCACCCCATCCTCCCATGACCTCACTCCAACACTTCAAAATCACCGATTGTAAATAACCCCCTGACCACCATACCGTCGCAACACCCCCGCAGCCTCCTCACTCAACACACCCCTCACAACACTCACACCACACGTTTCCAAATACTCGAAACTTTTCTCAAACACTGGTCCTTCATCAAACCCAATGGCCTGTGCATCGTGTTTGGTAGCGCCCGTGACTAAGCGGGAGACTCCACTCCAGAGTGTGGCGCCGAGGCACATTGCGCATGGTTCGCAGGATGAGAAGAGTTCGAATTGCCTTTTCTTTTTTGGTGTTGTTGTTGTTGGGAGGTTACTGGCAGTGGCTGTTGTGCCATTCTCATTTCCATCCTCCGTTGTTTCCCTCTTTTCACCATCATCATCCTCGTAAAACAACCCACTGCCGCTACCACACCTGCTTACCCCACCACTTCCATCTCCATCATCGTCATCACAATGATCCACCATTAATGTAAAACTGCCAACCTTTCGCTGTGCCAATTGAATCGCCACCATTTCACCATGACATGTTGAATTACCAAGAGGTACTACTCGATTCATCCCTATGGACACTAGGGTGCAGTATGACGATGATTTGGGTTGTTTGTTGCTGTTGTTGGCGGTGGTAGGTTGTTGACCATTATCACCATCACCAGTATCAGCACCAGCACTAGCATCCCCACCATAATAATGCCGTTCGAAAATAGCCGCACCAAACGGGCCACCCGTCCCCTCGCTTACATTCACAGAACTCAAATGAATGGCAAGTGACATCATTTCCTCATCCGTATTGTAGTGTCGTGAAAAGTATTCGGGTGAGTTTTCTATTGCCCATGGTGGGAGGGTTATCATTACGCTGTGTGTGTTTTGAATAGTTGAATTGGTATTTCAAAAAAGCGAAAAAGAAGAATGTGAAATTAATTAGCAAATATGCCATCACACGTCGAGCAATACACACACTGACAACAAATACAAGTCCACTGACCTGCCCTCCACCGAAACGGTAGTATCCGAGGCATCATCACTGCTCGATTTTCTTCTTTTTGTTTTCGACTTTTTATTATTTTGGTTTTGATAATTCCAAAGACTGATTGCGGTAATGGCACCTACCAATGCGGCTATCCAATAGGGTGATGATTGAGAGAGGGAGGAGGATGGCATGTTGTTGTTGTTGCTGATGCTGCTGCTGTTGTTCATGTTTTTCATGTGGGTTACAATATTATGATACTGCTACTGCTACAAACGTCGGGTCTTGAGGTTCTTGAGGTTGAGGCAGGCTGGTTGAGAGGTGAGATCATTTTCATTATTTGTTGGCAGTTTTGCCATCACCCCCGCGATACGATACAGCCCCGATCCATCATCATCGGAATCGGAATATGCTGGAATATCTGGGCTGCTAGCTGCTACCTAGCTGGTAGTAAGTACAATAGGTATGTACCTGGTATGTACATAGAAGTACGATAGATCGAATCGAATCCTTCGAATAAGCGATATGTGTGGAAGAATCGCCAATCGTTGAGCGGCAGAACATTCTTGTTTGTTTCAGGTGAAAGTTTCGTCTAATGTTATCAGATTTTCAAAAACGAAAAGTTCTGCCCATAAAGTTTCAGATATTGGTCTTGATCAGTCTTGAGTCTTTATCTTGATCTTGATCTTGACCTTGGTCTCAAAGCAGACAGCACATGAAAACCTACCAACGGCTCATTGTAGATGGTTCAATATGTATGAGCCTTTGATGAAAACCGCTTTGTCATCCCTCACGATTGACAATTAAGCGATTATCTGTTGTCTTGCCCAGCAATTAGTATATATGACCAAGACTAGACGATGTATTGTATCAAGGCACAGAAAGTGAAAGTAGTACATGATAGTAGATGAGAGCTATCCACCCAAGGGCCATTGTGTGAGCCCTTGTATCCACCTTCACGCTGGGATGAACAAATGTAAAAGAATAATCCATGTTATTGAGTGTAATACTCATTCGATTTCGAAACGTTGCTAGCATGTGCACCAACAGTACCAACAGTACCAACAAAGCCAAGTCTACTGCTTCTGGCGAGGCCAAGACGATGACTACGATAAACGAAGATGCAGACACGATAGCAATGAGAGCAAGTAATAAATGTAGCAACAGTGGAGGGCGAGGCATTCGCGAGCGCCCTATGCTACAACGCCAAGGGGGCGGTCGAAATTGTTTCACAGTTGATGATGATGATGGCGTAGCCGTTGTAGTAGATCTGCCCAAACGTACGATGACCACGATAAACGAAGATGCAGACACGACAGCAACGAGAGCAAGTAAACGCAGCAACAGTGGAGGGGGGGGCATTCGACAGCGCCCTACGCTACAAGGCCAAGTGGGTGGTAAAAATTGTTCCACAGTTCTCCATCACTGCAAAGATGATGATGATGATGTTGATGGCGTAGCCGTTGCAGTAGATCTGCCCAAACATATGTGCACCAATGCCGCCATGGCATCCATACTTGCTAGCAGTGGATTTATGCGCAACAAGGTCAAATATGAACAATCCATTAAAAAAATACAGGAAATGCAGCACTACCGCCCAGTAGAACATGGCAAATCTCACCACCATGCGAAAGTGCTCAACATTCTATCAAGTCTGACTGAAACCAATAGTCAGAATGAATTGACAATTCAGAATTTACAGCAGCAGCTTGTACAACTGACGACGGAACGAGATGCTGCATATAAAATCATTGACGAACAACGGACCGAATGGGAAAAGGAAATCCGTCAAGAACGGAAAGGCTTTGCCAAATCAAGTCACAAACACAAGAAGGAAATCGAAGGATGGAAATGCAAGGTGCACAGGCTGAGGAAAAGATGTGAGCAGATGGAAGTGAAGCGGCAAGAACAAGAAGGAATTGATAATGTTGTGAGTCGAGAACACGATTGGGAGATTAAGAGTTGGAAACGCAAAGTATATGAGCTGAATAAAAAATACGAAAGGTTGGAATGTGAGATGAGAAAAGGAGGGGCTGCAATGATAGATACGATCACTGCTACTACTGAGTTACACAATCTCAAACAGTTGCATAATAGTATCGAGGCTGATGGCATCTCTTCAATGAATAATATTGGACCACAATGTGTTACTTCTGGACGAACACCACCCCAATCACCACCTAGATTACTTTTAACCTTGCCAGAAATTTGGATTGCCTGTCCCGCCATGGAAGAGGTTTCGATGTTTGAGGGGTGGAGTTTACCTCCCTCTACTTCTGGTGGTAGTGCATCATTGCACTCGCAGTTGCAGCTTCAACAACCGCGACCACAGCCTTCATGTCATCATGATATCATCGATGGTGATAGAGAACTGCCAGATCCTTGTGAAATACGCGCCCATGCCGAAAGACTTCTTCGACGGGTTACCAAGGCAGAGGATGAGGAACGATCATATGAGGAGGGTAATTCTACTACTTCTGATACCTCACGAAATCAGCAGCTAGGTGGAATGGATACTCGAAACAATAAATACTCCTCATCAACCGCTTCATCATATATCCCTGCACCATACCCCAACAATAGAACTCAGACTGAAGAGCTGCAATATCGAAATGAAACAATAAAGGCAGAATACGACGATTTGAAACACGAGCATCGCCGGATGGAAAAGGTCGGCGATGAACTCGTGGAAGAGATGATAATCTTGGCTGGCGAGAAGGAAGAGCTTTTTACCAAGTGTCAGCGTCTGGAGAAGGAATTGGCATCATCTTCGAAGGGGTCATTGGTGACAGCGTCCTTGTCCAAAATTACGCACATGGAGGAAGAATTCTCCACACTCATGTCTAATGATAAGCACATCATCATGCCCATGTCGGAAATGAAACGAACGGAAGCCCTTGCCGTGATTGGCGGTATTCAAGATGAAAATGACCCTCTCTGTCAATCAACGAAGAACTCACAAATCGCTAATTTGGTCAAAGATTACGAAGAAAATCTTTCAAGATTGAAGGACGAGAACGATGTCCTGAAAGAGGTGATGGAACAAACCAATACGATAGAAGTGCACTATAAGCAGAAAATGATGGAACGCGATGCAGAGAAAGAGATGTTACAACATGAACTGAGAATACTTCGGCATACCTTACAATAGCTATATTGCTTGAGCAAAGAAGGATTCGCAAAAGGAAACTAGTACGCCAAACTTGGAAATGATTTATTAGAACCAACAGAGCAAACTGTTGCCCAATAGACAAAAGAAAAAATCGAGGCCAATCAGACAATGTCAATGGAACCTGGCTGTCCTATCTCTACCAATGATAATAAAGTACCACCCCTCCATCCACCATCCGTTACAAGTGCGCCAAGTCTTTCCTAATCTGGATTTTATGACATTGCACCCGATACGAAGAGTTATCCTTGGAAGAAGAATGAAAGATTTCGCTCTGCTGACGAACCTCTAGAATATTATTGAAGTTCGTGTTCGTGTACTCTTTCGCAGTTTTATCACATGATTCTCCATAAATAAACTGATTGGCCGTTCTGATCCTATCAGACAGCTGCATAGAATCAAGCAAAGTTAATTTCAAAGACATTTTGTCTCAATGAATGTGAAATTTATTTGAGCAAAGTATGTTGAGCGCTATCTATATATTTTTTGTCTGTTCTTAGATACTGCAAGCTGCGCCAAATCGACACGTTGAATAATGTTGAATAATTAGTTCTACCCCCAAAAATCGCTGTATTGATTTTTGTGCAAGTATGAATTATTATAAGTGACTAAACTTTGTGATTAGTAGGGCCACATATGCACGTGTAGGTCCTTCGTCCAGTGAACACATGACATCAATGCAACTATCTTGACCTTGCGTTCGATCCAAGATTGAGGATGATTAAAATTTGTGGGTTTGACTTGTNTTAGCGATGGCTGGATCTTCCTTCAAGTCCCCAACGGTTGGCCGAACAAGCAGTGGTGCGGCTCATCATCATGTTCGTGGGAGGTGGGAGATGTCGGTCGTCGTTTGTCGTTCTTCGTCGTCGTCTTTTGTAGGTAGTTACAGGGTAGATACATACCCTACTATTTTACTGAGAATGGGGACATAGACAAAACTTGAAAAGTGGTTCTGACACAGTTCACGTTATCGAGATCACATAAACGGGAATTGAACAAAACGGATTTTCGGAACGGAGAGAACCCCAGAACGAGTTCTGGGGGGGGGGAACGCAAATCCGGTCTAAAACAGATCCACCTTGGGGTACATAAAAAAAACGGATATTTCAGGATATTTTGCTGGATACATATTTCAGAGAAACAACAACAAGACCCCATCACAAATCACAATCATCCATCAAAATCAAAAGCATCGTCCACCGTCCACTTCATTCATCCTCCACCATCCACCGCACCACAGCGCACCACCCAAACACCCAAACACACAAACTCAAACCTCTATCTCACACAACATCTCCAGTGGTTATCAACAAGTGGAAACATGTATTTTACTCGATCTTTCGCTGCCTTGGCGCTGGTGGGGGCAACCGCATCTGCTTTTCAATCAACGTGCTCGAATAGATTGACAAAACATTCGCCTCTGCAACGTCATCTATCACTCTCATGTCCGATTCGCCGACACAGCATTCTATACCAATCTTCCCAAGTTGAAGAAGAGGAATACGAGGAGGTTGAATTTATTTTCGTTTCTGCCGAACAGATTTCGTTCCTTCGAAAAGAGGCAAACAAACGACAAGCGAATAAAAAACTACCCAAACACTTCTTACCTGCCGAAGAGAGTATGGAGGTATCACCAGAGACGATCGATACAATCTCCAAGTTATTCGAAACAAGTGAACTAATTGAAGTCCGGGGTGTGAGTAGGGATAAGAAAAAGAAGGTCTTTGATACAGCGAACGAGCTTGCAGCGACGTTGGAGGACGTACTTGAAAAGCCCGTGGTGGTAGTGGAGATCAAGGGGTTTGCCGCGAAACTCTACTGTCCATGGGATAGTGATGAGAAAGGGGGTCAAATTCAATTGAGGACTAATTACAAACCTGGACAGTGGTCTAGGAAGCCAAAGGCCATTAGAGACAATCGTGGTCAGATAGTTATGGACGAGAATGGCAAGAGCATAAAAGAAATTCCAGAGCTATGAGTTTTGTATAATAGTCGATGAGAATGTGTATTCTCTCATGTTCTTAAGGTGAGGGGTATTTGCTGTCCAACACTCAATTTCTCCTACGTGAGACAGGGTGATGCAATGTGGGGGGATCAAAAGTTGGACATCAACTGCTCTTCTCACCGTCAACAACCATAATTACATCATTAAAATGTCTCCCTTTTAACATAACAATTACTGCAAATCTCTGTTTACTTGGGGCAAACTCATGTAAGGATGTGTTTTGGCAAAATGTCTACATCTACTTATTCAACGCCTGAACGGAATCCAGTATTTAGAGGTTCCACTTTTTTCATCAATATTCCTACAGGTAATGTGCAGATGAGTCTACAGCGCAGATTATACTTCAGAATTTATATCGTCTTGACTTCATCAAAAAGGCATGGTATTCACTAATTATTACAGTCTATCAATCCTCGCAAAATGTGTGTATGTACAAAGGGGAATATATAAATGCCACAATGACTCTAATCGCTGAAAGACAACAAAAACGCATCTTCAACAATTGCTTTTTGGGTGTCTATGTCATGGTCCTCGAAACTAAATTCTGGCGCAGAATCTTCGTTGAAGGGAATGACACGACAGTCCAGATCACGCGACGATAATTCTTCCCCGAAGGAGAGGCATTCATCTCGTGGCCATGTTCCTAAACAGCTGAAACCCTGGTGCTTGGCAAAAAGGGATAGATCTTGGGCTTTATCCGATGGGATTCCAAGGATCTCTATACAGGATTCGGCGGCGTGTTCTATTGTCATGCGGTCATCGTGAAATGTTCTGCAGTTTGTATGAAATCAGAATTGTTGATGGTAATTTGTGAGCAGACACCCACGAGAAAATGAGTACGCGAAACGTTAGGCATATATGAGTACTCACGAGGGCATGAGAATGACATGGAATAAGTCATCTGAATGACGCTCTTCCCCCGCCTCATATAGGTACTCTAGGCCAGTGGTCAAACTATCATTGGCGACAGCCTCAACGGCGACGCTCTCAACTGCCACCTCAGCCTCAGCCTCGGGTTCGGAGAGACGGCTTCGGATGCTCAACCTCTTTGCTTTAAGGTTGTCCAATTCTGAAAAGGGCTGCTGGTTCGCTTCCAATTTTAAAAAGGATGGCCGACCGAACGGCTGACGGGAGGAGTGTGCGTTGTGCGTGGAGACGAGAGCCAATGCGGCGGGAGTGGCGACAAGTGCGACAGTGGCCGCGAGGAACATTTTCGGACTAGTAATGGAGCTCATCGTGGATTGTTGGGGTGAGTTAAATGATTGACAGAGTGGCTATTGCAAGGGTTACTGAAGCGTTGGGCAGGACGGTATTTTTTAGTTAGCACGATCGAGGAGATGTCGTAAGTTGTAACATGCGGATTTATGAGAACGTTGCATGCCATCGTCCTCCATCGTCGACGTCGAGCCAATCTCAGCCAACCCAGTAATCCGCGATCATCTACATCATGTCCACGCAGATATATACCAAATTTTTATCGCTAAATACCATCTTTGGTCATTTTTCCGCTCAGCAGCTGGAGGCGGCAAGTCAAGTGGCAAGGTTTTGTTCTGCTGTGTGTTTTGTTCTGTTTTACTTGCTCCTACCTATCCGTCCCGCCTCTATCTTCTGTTTCATTCGCGACTGCTGATTCACGACGTGTCAGCTGAGCACTGCAGCCAGGAGTGCGCAGTGTGCTGTGTGCTCTCTGGCATACCTATGTAGGAACTAGTAGTGAAACTGCTGCTGGCATTTTGGACGTGCAATTGCGCATGCCGATCAGGTCTTGGATCATATCAGAGGTGCCGATCAGGTGCCGATGAGATCTTCTGGGTTACAGTTGCATGTCTTACAATACACCAAGGCATCTGATGTTGTGTAGGTAGCTGATGCTGTGATCATTGATCATAGTGATTGCTGCATGAATGATATTGCCATTCTTTGTCATGTAGTCAATGTATTGTTGAGTTTCTGTTTTATTGATGATTTTGCCGTGTCTTCAACATCACAGTGTGTTGTTGATGGTAATGGTATCGGTGTGTCTTCGGCTTCGAGGTCACGTATTTGATATATTGTGATTGTGTGTTGATCAATAATGCATATCACCGTTTGTTATATTGTACATTGATACTTTAGATACTTTAGATGCTTTACAGGATCGAACCCAACTAGCAGTTTATTGCCTTATTAAAGTTTCTTTCTTGGTGTTATCGTATTGTTGATTTTGTCCAGCATGACGTGCCATCGATACCATGTCACCATGATTGCCATGATGATGTTTTGTTGATATCATTGGTATTTTTGCTATGCTCTGGTGATGCATATATTCGTGTGTGAGGTAAACTGAATGAGGATTGTATGGTTTACCAAGAATTTTGGAGGGCATTCTGTATGAGGTGACGGAGAGGAGACCTTAGCAAGTTGTCGTCCTCTCCAGTGCAAGGAGCACAAGCAGTGACAGTGATGATTATGATGCAGACCATAGATCCCTTAACATGTTCTATTTTTTTCACGGGCAATGCCAGGGAAGGTAGTTGGATAGGTCCAAATTTGTTGATAGAAGAGCTGACTGGCTCGAAGCAACATATGACAATGGCAGCAATACAGTGTAACCCATTGCTTATTCAACGCCCCTTGTCCTTGTGCATTCTCGACTCACACCACTAGGGTTAACAAGAATAGAGATAAGGGTTCTGTACATATGCGTGCACCAGACAAAAATAATAGACCGTATGTAATTGTACGTGAGAATTGGTACGATTATCTAGTAATCATACCCGCATCGACCCGCTGCGTCCGCTGGGAAAACATTAATTCTTACCTGCTTGGGGAATCAAATTTCGCTCATCAGGATTGTCGCTAGGCACTGAAACCCCTGATTCCCTATTGTTCATTGAGAAACGAGCTACAATATGATATATCCAATCACATATGGATCAAATATCCATGGCAGCGCACATGTACAAAAAGTGGAACATATCTGTGCCGGTACCTCCATTCCTGTTAAGTATGTCCACCATCTATCCGTGATAGCTAGAAATTGAAATGGATGAGGCAAGTTCACGTGAAGACCATGTGGTTGCCGGTACGTAAAACTTGGTCAAGTATTGTCACCTTGGAATATGTCGTTCGCCTTGTTTAATTTTGTTCATTTCCAGAACGCAAAAAGATAATTTTCAAAATGTGGTTGCGACAGTGTCTTTTAGAAGCCAAGCTTTGCAAGCTCTGTAGCTGGCAAGACTGATATGTCGACACCATGCTTACAGGTCTAGTTGCAAAGCGAGAGTTCAAGACATGCCAGCATATGAAAGCTAATGCGGCGGTGATGGCAAGGACCTTGGACTGTTGCCGATGGCACGGGGGACGTCAAGAGGAAGAGGTGGCGATTTGGGCGTAGCAAAATCAGCATGCGGTGAACGGCGACGACGATGAATGCGGCGACTGGCGACGATGATGAAAGGTCAGCAACCGGCCAGTCGGCGATGATGATGGATGCG
>JAZGVS010000824.1:0-11989 GCA_037356235.1 Bacterosira constricta
ATTTTGACATGGCATAGTCAGCTATTTTTTGTCATCTGATTATTCATACGAATTGTGATACAAGATTTCGACAGAATATTTTTTCAACCTGGTTCCATCGATATTTGAATCTGACAATGTACGCAGCAGCTATGCTCGTAAATCAGCACCGATCGTGTAGGGTGTCGGATTAGCTTGCTTCAATAAAGAATGGGAGATTACGTGGGAAGCTACACGATGTGATGTGCTTGATGTTTGATATCAATGAGCGAAAGTGTCGTTGGCGGTGGCTTTGAAAGGAGAATTTCGCCGCGGCACTACTTTTCTTGTATGAATGTATGTCCTAACCCTAACATTTAGCCTATTACTAAATTTACAAGTTGCCATGCAACAATAAAGATTTTACCCGTGACATGATCATAACCACAACTTAAGATGCAACCATTCTCGAATGGAAGCTCAAAAATCTACAGCATACAGTAAGATTGATTGGTTTGGTAGATCTGACGCACGCACCCCAATGGACGGTATGATAGAGTATTATATAAGTGCAGGATTTTTCTTTTTGGTATTTTTCCTGACACCAGAACCACCATCATTTTTATCAACACGATTCCTTTTCTTAGCCCGTTTCTCCTCCTTATGCTCATCACTACCAGCGTCGGATTTTCCTACTACGCCCTCACACTTCGTTTTGGATGCACCAACGCCAACAGCGGCACCACTTTGGAAGAATCCACCAACAATCCATCGATTCTTGACATACAGATCGTTCCCCATGGTTCCTGATTGCCGCACCCTCAATCCCGAATAAGGATTCTCGCTAAAGAAAAAAGTTGCATTCTCATCCTCCTCCTCATCTTCGCCAGTGGCTGGATGGTCTACCGCCTCTAAAATATCACCAGGCAATGACTTTGCATCGACATAACCTCCATCTAACAAACACTTAACGTCCGCGAATCCTTCCATTTCAGTATTCGTCGTGATAAGAAAAGGAGTGGGACCCATCAGCGAATTGGATAATTGGTACGCACATGCGGCAGATAGGGCCTCCGACCAGTCATAATCCGGACAGCTAAATCCAGGATTGAAAAAGACAATCGCATCTGGAGCAGGGAGGTAGGGCTGTTTGGCACCGCTGTAATTGCAGCAATGTGTTTCAAGCACAAGCGAAGACTTTGAATCGGGAATGGGAACCTCCACATGAGAGGATTTGGGACAATCTGGCCCAACGAATACCAATCGTATCGAACATGCACGAGTCACAAGTAAATTTTTGAGATATGACGTAATATTTGTTGATGCTTCGACGTAAGCTTGAATTACTGGCACGTTCTCTCCCTTGTCTTTCCCATTCCAACCCCACAATTCAGAGTCTACAGAAGCACCAACAATGTGCAATACCAGTTCCCTCTTCCCTCCAGTTGATTTTACCGGAGAAGCTCGATCGCGCTTTCCCCTTCGTTTTACTGGTTCTGGACTTCTTGGATCTTCCTTACATCGTAATCTACGAGTGATGGCTTCGATGAACCAGTCGGGAGATTCTACCAAAATATTGAAGAGTGTGGCAGGGTAGGACTCACGCTCCGTTTGTACTCGATACAGTGCCGCTTCCTTCTTGCTGTCACCATTGCTGCTGCTACATGCTTTATTGTTATTATTGAAAAGCTCCTCTTCCGCATCTTCATCATCATTGCATAAACTCAACAGAGAACAAATAACGGGAGAATGGCCACATCCAATCTCGTCATCTTGCTGCGACGCTTGTGAATCGGATGTTCGACAACCTTGAGAACAGTACTTGACGCGCTTGCACCCTTTGCAGGATACTGGTCGGCATTTTCTTGGTACGCCATTGTCAGAATCGAACTTGTCACCACAATTAAGACATCGATTGAAGCCGAGCTGGACGCCGTCCTCGCCATCCTCGCTGCTGCCGTTCAAGGCCTTGATGATGCCCGGATGAGAGGTTATACGTGAAGATTGTTCTGGGAGGTCGTTGGCTAGACCTAGGGAAGCGAGAAGGTCCATGGTTGATGGTGTTCGTGATGGAGATGGGTTGTGTTTTGTGTTGTTATTGCGGGAGATTGCGGGTTGTGGAGCGCTGATCGTCGACGATCGACGACCATTCATTTTTTGTGCTCGCCGCAGGGAGTCCTCGCTGGTAAATTCATAGGTACATTAGTAGAGAGATAAGTAGGTCAGTAGAAGTATCTAGAGTTCAAGCATTTTTGTATCGTATTGCCTCAAGAGATTGTATTGTACCAAGAGATTGATATTGTAAAGAAAGACGAGAGCGAGTGTATCACAAGTTGTATCACACCATAGTGACAGGCTAACAACGCCGAATGCATCCAGCAAGCCAATGATGGGTTGATAGAAAGGGAAGGGCACAAGGTCTCTCTCTAATATTATATGTGTGTATAAGTAGAGCACAAGCAGCATAATATTAGAGAGAGACCTTGGTTACTTTAGCTCAGAGGTGGAGTAATTTAGGTCATGTGGCGACCTTAGATTGACTAATTATGCTCCATAGCTTCGGGCATATCTGACAGTACTCGGTCGGTTGGGATAGTGTGTTCCAAGCTAAATAATAAGGCAGCGCGGGTAATGGATGTCTGAAGAGGGGTGCATGTTTAAATCGAAACTAACCTACAACAATCACTCATTCCGGTCAAAGTCTTCGTAAGAGGAAACCCAATGCCAATGTCTTTCTTATTGTTCACCGCGCATGCACGCTGCAAAGTCGTAACCCATGTGAGACTGACAGCAATCCCCTTTCGATAAATGAGGAGGCGCCCACTCTGTAGATTCTCCATTGGTGACACAGGTGAAATCATTCCAGTCTATATAAAAGCGCACTTCGACTGGACTTAGGGAAGGACCTGGAGTTGGTTTCTTTGTTGGGGCAGATGTTGGCGATTCGGTAACGGTGCCCAAGTTAAGTGAAATATTGAGATCGATCAGATGGCGATTACTGCTGCTGCCCACGGTTTCTGCCGATATCTTGAGCGCGCCAGGAATTGAATGGTAAGTTCCTGCTGGTAGAGATACATTCATTTCCCACGGCGCTACAACTCGAATGCCATGTGTTGAGTCAATATCAGACGAGCCGTCTGTCTCCAGCAATGGCGAAGATCCCAAGTCATCGCTGAAGCGAGTTGCCAATACAGTGATGTAATATTCAGTGGGATCCCATTGCCGCGTCACTTTGACTTTGAAGACTGTTGCGCCTAACAAATCTTGCGGCTCAGGAGTCAGACGAGATGTGTAGACAACGTGATCGCTTCCAACATCGCTTCGCCAGTGAACATTGTAAGTATCAGAACTACAATCTTCTGCAGTATCACAAAATCTATCCAAGATGACTTCAGAGGAGTCTCCAAGCCATCCTCTTCCAACTTTCAATAGAGGAGGCAAACCCTGGAATGGGTCTTCTAGGGGGAGACCAGTTGGTCGAAGATGCAGAAGTTCTTTTCCACTTTGAGAAGTCAAGTTGGGGTAGGAACTATCAGTAAAACGATATAAGGCCACCGCCGAAGGGAGGCGGTGTAAGGCAACGTTGAAAGAAAAGAATTTCAATGATTTTTCAGTCAAATCCTTCTCTGCTGCTATCAACCCCCGAATTGTTTGCCCATCATCAAAATGGACTTCGACATAATGTGCTGCTCCGTTGAATTTTGATGGCAGACTGGGAGAGAATGGATCCGGAAATTCAAATGTATTACCTGCTCGGGAACGCAATGCTGGATAAGTTTGGCAAACACCTGGGTCTTTACCAATAGTGCCGATTAGAGTGATGATAGGTATCCCAACCTGGTCGGGCTGCATCGCAGCTTCGCCAACAGCATCAGCCAAATCAGTCCCCTCGAGCAGCGAGTAGCTGTGTGTTGAAGGATCGAATTTATAAGCCCCATCCGTTGGGACATTGGAAGATGATGCGGAAAGTAGTATCGGGGTTTGTGTAGCCCATTCTTGGGATTTCTTCGCTTGATATGGTGTGTATTGCGAAAAGCATTGATCGGAAGTTGGGCCCTCTCCAGCTCCATTGAGGGGATCAAGTTTGCCGTCTCCTTCAAAAGGGTCAAACCATGTACGGAATTGTCTCGAAACAGTGTCGTAGCCCCAAGGATGGTGGGGCATATGCTTACCATCTTGAGGGTATTCATCTTCAATTCCCCAGTTCGAGGCTGTTCCCTTACCAAAATGCTGCATGGTCTGTGCATGTCCAATTTCGTGAACAAAATAATTCGAGCACTCGTCGCCTGCTTTCATAGCACACCAACCAGTCCATGCTGCAGCAGCAAGGGTATCCCAATAGCCGAGGTCTTCCCAATCCCAGTCATCGCCATTTTGCTTGCTTTGCGACCATCCCATGAACACACTGGTGCCTGAAGCATATGGAGAATTGCCTCCACTGTCGGACGTTGAAGAAAATCCATGGCCAGTCTGGGCCAAAGAGTAGCGAATAGTCAAAAAGTTTTTCATTACGGACCAACTAATTTCCTCGCCCCCGGCAACGGATCGGCGTTCCTCTTCGCTGTTGACCAGCGCAGGCCCTTCTTCCCCCATCACTACTATATATGGCAGGTGCCATAGATCAGTGTCAACCCACTTTAGCTCTGCGACAGCCATGACCGAAAAAAGATTTCTCGCAAGCCGCTTCGCCTCGTGTGTACTGGAAACTAACCTGGAAACATCTGATTCACTACCAAAGATTGCCATTTTAGTTCTGCAGGTCAATATGGGTGGCATGTGAGCTAGTGAAGTTGCATGGGATAAAAAAAATTGTTCTTGTTGTGCTATTGTGAATCTTACCTTGTAATGGTGTGCTCACTAAACTGTGCCAAGTTGTCAAGCTCAAGCTGATGAACGAGTAGTTCAGACGGTCTCATGGGATCGATACAACCAATGACGACAAAATTACCTTCGTCGACCCAGTTGTATGGGAGAGTCACGGACCATATCGATTCGGAGTAATTTTCAATTGGGAGTAAAGATAATCTCCGCTCGAGGATTTCCCTTTGTTTCGAGGGATCTCTAGCATATTTTACACCAATGAGCTCTCCCGTTGGCGAGTACACAGCAACACGTACTAATGCCGACCCTGCTGGATTGAAAGACCGTGATGTGGTGGTTGGAGCAATGGCTCTGGTCATGGGGAAAGCCTTAGCACCATCACCACTTTGTGAGGTGGCATAAGAAGATAATCCATCCACATTTCCACGAATCTCAATGTTCCCAAAGCCCCAATGAGACAATGATTCTGAGCCCCCACCCTGCATACGGACCATGACATACCTTGCTTGCTGTTTGGGAATCGAGATGGAAATTGTTTCATTCAGACATTCAATTGTTGGTGATGCCATATCGATCCACGTCCAAGCAGATGAAGGTAGGCGAAAACTATCTTCTTCTTCTTGATTCCGTCCATCATCATAGTGTAATCCCAGCTGAGCACTCTCAAGTTTAGTGTCTCCATGCAATATGACAAGAATGTCTTCGACAAGACGTAAAGAATTCAAGTCTATCATGATACTGATATTTGGCGCATCATTTGGGAGTGAGAAAACAGTATTGGACCCATCCACCAGTCTTTGCGCACTTTCATCTAAAACTGGTTCTCCATCCTCTCTGATGAGGTAAACTGTGCCAGAGGATTCCAATCTTTGCATTCTTTGCGTTGATTTCACTGGAAAGGAAGTGCTGGGCGAGCCAAGACGCCGCACGCCACCAGGTGTAAAGAGTAGTTCTGCCTCTCGATGTGCAATTATCTTGGGTGCATGTCTTGTCTCATCGACGGCTTTGACCACGTGGGTCTGGCCTACTTCAAACGAGCCTATCCAATTCACTTCATAACTGCTATTTTCATCGACGAACGAACATCTACCAACAGTGGAGTCCCATGTGCACATAGGTCGACAACACTCATCCTCTGTTAGCAAAGGACAAGTTGGGTCTATTACAGGAGATTCGCAATATTCGGTAGGCAAAACAGTTGGTGCTGACGAGGGCTCATTTGTTGGCGGCAACGTCCTCGGATTCACTGGTGGAGAGGTGGGCTTCTTGGATGGTGAGGAAGTTGGATCAGCTGTGATGACCGTTGCCGCCGTTGAAAAAGTAATGGTTGCTTCGAACTCAGGTTCAGGTGGAATCGGAGCCATTGTAGGGTATGCAGTTAGCAAGCCAGTGGGTGTGGGGAAGTATGTCTCAACGGATGTCGGGGGCTTTGTTGGTTTAGATGTTGGTTTAGGTGTTGGTTTAGATGTTGGTTTAGATGTTGGTTTAGATGTTGGTCTAGGTGATGGTTTAGATGTTGGTTTAGACGTTGGTTTAAACGTTGGTTTCTTGGATGGCTTTAGGGTGGAGGGCATGGGTGTGGGTTGCGGTGTGTCTTGATCTGAGGGCGAAGGAGTGGGTTCGAGTGTTTCCTTCTTCGTAGGCGGAGGAGTGGGCTCAGGTGTCTTCTTCTTCGTAGGTGGAGGGCTGGGCTCCAGTGTTGCCTCTCTCGCCGAAGGCATGGGAGTGATTGGAAAATCAGTTGGCTGCCTGGTCGGATATTTCATTGGATAGTCCGTTGGCCTGGGGGTTGATTTTGGCTGCTCCGGTATCCTAAACAGCGGACTTTGGGTTGGTGTCAATGTTGGTATTATGTCAAACACTTGCCGTCCAGCGGACAAGCATCCTGCAGTTTGCATGACCTCCGCATGAACAAGATCACCCCAAGCACCCCCAGTATCATGCAGGGCAACCCAATGGAAACTGCCGCCATTGCACGAGAACTCTCCATAATTATAGGCTTTGATTTGTTGAAGCACTGAGAGGAGGCGATGTTTATGATTAGCAAGTCGTATGTAATACTGAGAGAAGAAGAGTCAAGAACTTACCCTGCACGGCTTGACCGCCAGAAGCATTTGAATTTGTCGCGCCACAGTCTGAGATACAGAATCCGAAGACGACTTTGTCGGGCTGGTTGGGAAAAAGATCGTTGGCAATATTGTCATACAAGCTCATTGCGCTCACATCTCCTGATCCACTTCCCTCAAATCCATCGAGCGCGGCCTTTGTAATCCCGTTATAAAACTAATACATCACAACATTGGCAATGTGTAAATCAGTTTATGTGTTCAAGGAAGAATAACAACAGGAATCAAAAAGTCCAAACACTTTACCTGAGGCATAAGAAAATTCAATTTGTAATGCTGAGCCTTCAACACCTGGTAATACGGTGAGCCAGGGACCAGATCTACATCCATTGGAGCATGTGTCAATTCATAATGGTCCCCGAGTGCATCCAACTTTTTACGAAGAAGAGAGGTCATGGTGGACAAGAAGTTTATCGCCGCGGTATCTGAATATGCATCAGTCACTTGTTTACAACCACTATGTCGACCACTGGCAGTATCGTAACAATATTCATAATCAAGATCAATACCGTCAAAGTTCTGATTCCGGACAATGTTCACAAGCGCCGTGGAGAGCTTTAGTATAAGAGAGCGCACATGATAATGTGAGAATGTCATGCAAAATACTAAATGAAAGAACAGGGTAATGTCTGTCAAGTCAGACTTACTTGCTCCTCTTTGCCAAAGCAATAATCCCAGCAATTATTTTGTTCGCCATCCCAGCTACCTCCCATTCCTGCGCCACCAAAACTAAGAACGACCTTCTTTCCCTTAGAACGCCAACTGTCCACCAAGGCTTGGTTATTCGCGTTATCGCAAATTGGTAGTGTGTCAGCAACATTACACTGCGCATCGCAATTATTACCAGATGCAGCCCAAACATAGGTAACAGCAAAAGCAACGACAATGTGAGTATAATTGTCAATTTGTTCTGGAGTGGGACAAGTGTGCCAATTTCCAAGGTAGGCAATGACTCGAGAGTCATCTCTCGCCCCATGAATATCTGGTACTGGTCTTTTAATTGGCGCCAAGGTCGCTGGACGAGTCGTCGGACGAGATTTCGGATGAGTTGTCGGACTAGTTGTTTCTGGCACTTGCAGTTTCGGCGTCACTGCAACTGTCGTCGTTGTCGTCGGCCGCGGCATGTCTGGAGCCTCGGGAATGTCATCATTGCGAAAAATGGGGGATATGCTAGATATATCACCCATGTGAGCGACGGCATTGTTGGCAATCAAGAACTGAATATACTTCGCACGAATGTCCTCATCGAAAAATGGCCGTTCAGCGACGGTATCCGCCTTGATGGACGGGCTGAATGTCCGGTAGCTAACTGTCATGGTAAACGTCACTATAACACCATTTGTACCATCCTGAAGCTCTCTCCGATTTCTTCTGCCTGCCAGCAATTCATCACTTTCGATCTCAACATTAGCCACAACATCAAACACTATGTTTTGAATGGCATCCGTACCCTGCCCCTCCTGATTGAAAAATTGTTCAATGTACGCGGCAGTCAACATGTGCCACTGCGTGCGTCCCATGTGGGATAATTGGTTTATTCCGTAGAGTACCATGCGCATTCCGTGTTCGTCGTAGGGGCCCAGGAGGGGATATGGTGATAGTGGAGAGGGTTCAGGTGTGTCATCGATCCATTGCATTGTTGGTGGATTGGTGACGGGCAGGGGACGGGCAGGGACAGGCATGGGGGACGGTTTTGGTGTTGGACTGTTGGTAGGAGTTGTCGTGGATTCTACTGGTGCAGATGACGATTTAGAAGTGGGTGCATCCGAATTCGTCACCTCCTCCTGCGAGGGACTCGACGAAGGTGATACGGGTGGAAAAATCGATGCAATTGGCTTCCCTGCATTCTTCTCCACGACACTACTCGGACTCGCAGATGGTTTTCCCGATGTGGTGGGCGTGGCAGTGCTCACAGCAGGTCTATTCTGAAAGAATGGATCGTCCGGATCGGCATTGAACATATCGTAGAACGAATCTCCGGAAGAAGGTCCATCGTCGTCCTTCATGATCAACGTGACGGCAACACTGGTTGCCACTGCAATGAGGAGGAGGGCACCGAGTATCTTCAAACATTTACCCTTGAGCATTCCTGGCATTTCTGTTGGTAAAGCTGGTAGATAGAATCGTTTCTTTTTGTCATTGCCTGCATCGGCAGACGTGACTTTTTTACGCTTGGGGGTCATGTGGGACGTGTCTTGCTTGCAATCAAATGCGAATTTCACCTTGCTCCTGCGATCTTGTGGATCCTCCTTGTTCCTGCGATCTTGTGAATCCTCCTTTTCTTCATTTCGATGCGGATGCGTATCCTGGAATCGACGTCTGCGACCTTGTGGATCATTCATTTCTTCATCTTCATGCTGCTGCTGGAATTCATCATCATCTTGGTAATAATCATCCGTCTCCTGGCTTTCCCGCCGCTCATAATAGCCATTATCATCCACGCTGTATCCTTCTTCTTCTTCCTCATACTGCTGATGCTGCTGCTGCTGCGACAAAGAATACTGATTGGAAGAAGACTCGTCACACGAACTTCCTCCTCCCCCCTCGGACATTTCCGGCATGGAATCTTCAATCATGAGTATCAAATCAGCCTTGTCCACGCTCGCCGAATGATCCAGCTGCAATCGTTCCGCGACCAATCGCAATTCAGGGAAGGAACACGCACGCAATGACCGACGCAGGGTGGCACCCTCATCCATCAACGAGCCACTTTTATCGCTCATATTCGTCGATGACTGCATGCTACCATTTTCTAGAAAACTATCATACTCTGCTCCCGTCCTACTGCTGCCATCCAGCCCAAACCGATTCTGATGCATGCTCACCAACCGTTCAAATTCCACGGCGATCAAATCCATAGCGTCCTCCTCGCACTCGCACTCCTCAATCCCATCCATGTATTTATCGCAAGTAAACCTCTGCAATTCTTCCAAACTCAAATCACTCAAATACGCATCCTTGCGAAAATTCTGACGTTGAGCCTTCTTGGCAGTGTGACTCCACCCCTCTGGAAAATCGGGGGAAGACGTATCCTTACCGAATATTTCGAGCATGAGTGCTTCCAGTTGCAATGGTGTAATGGCCGATAGAAGGGTGCGCATCTCATCAAAGCGTTGTGGTACAAAGTATTGAGTTTCTGCCGATACGGAGGTGAGGGCTCTGGAATAGTGTGATGTCGTGGTTGTTCCAAAGAGGGAATTATTTTCGGAAAATAGGGAATTTGCATCATTTTCGTGAATGGCGGTTAGCCCTGTAGAAGCGGATGTCACTAATGCTCTGCTGTTATCTTTGGATAGTTTCTTTTCGAATGATTTTGAGAATGACGATTCCTTCTTTTTGGTTTCGCGGTAATTTTGTTTCTTTTCGTAGGCATTGTTGAAATTGGAAGAGCTGGTTGTTAGCCCTGTAGAAGTGGATGCCACTAACGCCCTGCTATTATCTTTGTATTGTTTCTTTTCGTACGCATTGTTCAAATTGGACGAGCTGGTTGCTAGCCCAGTAGAAGCGGATGCCACTAACGCTCTGCTATTATCTTTGTATTGTTTCTTTTCGTACGCATTGTTCAAATTGGAAGAGCTCAGCCCAAAGTCCGTAGCAGTTTCGGACCCCGACAAGATGGATCCAATACTACTACTAAACGACGATTGTTTATCTTCCTTCTGAAGATTCAAATAACTAGACATGCCACTGCCACTACGGCTGCTCCGACCACTACGACTGCTTCGTTGAGAACTACCAACACTAGCGCGACGACGAGCAGCGTAGCCAAGTTGACCATTCGGCTTGGCAGTCAACGAATCCATCTCGCTCCCCTCTTCTAAAATCGATGCATTATCATTCCGTTCCAATATTCGACGGCGCACACTGGATGTGGGTGGTTTGGACGCGGTGGTTAACCATCGTGAATGCGATGACAGACTGGATGGTGCACGTGATGGTGCTGGTCCGGGTGTATGCAGAGTGCTGCTGCTAGTGGTGCGTTGTTGTCGTGAGGAAAGGGTGCTGCCCCCCGGTGAATGAGAGTCGAGTATGGCCAATTGTTGTTGATTCTCTAATGCTGGGCGTCTAGTGCTGGTAATGGTGCTGCGACCTTCCCGTGAATATAACAAACTTTCATCGCTTGGAGATATTATTGGTCGACTTTGAGCTTCTTGCCGTGCCTTTGCGGATAGGTCATGGATGAAAGAATGTTTATTATATTTGGTCGTTGTATTCCGCTGTTGTGTTGATGCTGCAGTTGTTCCTGTTGTTGCAGTTGTTGTTCCTGATGCAATGGATCGTTCATAAACTGTTCTTGGAGTTGATGTATAGGATGATGTTCGACTAGCAGCATTATATGATGCTGTTCGACTAGTCGCAGTATTATTGGAGGGGGTAGTACTTCGCGCGCTTCGTGCTGAAGGAACACTTGAACCGATGCTATCATTTGCGCCATTGCCACTGCTGGTGGTCGTGCCAATGCTGCTGCCGAGGCCGAGGACGGATATGGCGGCGAGGAGATTTTTATTCTTGTCTTGGGATGATGATGATGACATGATGATAAGATGTAATTGGAGTGGTGGTTGAGATTGGAGTTATCACTCTGTAGAGTGTGCTGTTGTCATTTTGTTGTTATTACTACGCGAGTTTGGTGCCACTATGGCGGCGTTGCGGCGGTCATTCAGAGATGAGCACGGTTCATATGTTTTTTGTTTTGTTTTGCGGCTTGGTTATTTTGTTAGGTAGGTATCTAGGTGTAGGTGGTACATAGCTGTTCCCACAAGAAAGCCGCGTATCTAGTGTGTCGCTCCCGCAATAAATCAGCGCAAACGTGCTGGGCAGGTTCCTGATTCTCTGGGAATGATCAGGTACAGTCTTTCTTTACATATTTGTTTGGGTAATAAATGATCTTTCTTCATCATTACTAGTTACAACCCAGTATTACCTGATAAAATTTCTCTAATTTGATAAATAACATAGGAGAGAAGACATTGCCGAGGGCTGTTCTGGATAGTGGTTGTATGTAGATAGTTCAAGCTTATCATTTAGATGAATGCAAAGCCTTGATACGAATGACGACACATGGGGGGACTTCCATGGGCTTA
>JAZGVS010000825.1:0-11981 GCA_037356235.1 Bacterosira constricta
TAACTTTTGCAACTCAAGGACCGTGTAAAGAAGGGTCGGATCACAAGATAAACCATGATCCCACTCACGATCCCCGTCATGCAGTGTCACGCCATACTATTCCTACGTAGCTTTACAACATTGGTTGCAAAACTAGGATAACTTGCAGGTTCATTCTACTCATGCGTAAAAGCTTGAATCGATTCACTCACCAGTCGAATCACGGACACTAGTACCACCCGCCGTGCTGGGCGGGACTGAGAAAGATTTCGATGGAGTCACGACTCACCACGACTGGTGTTCCCGCCATCCAGATCCAGAAATCAGAACCCCTCTCGACTCAGCGCAACCACAGGATCTTTTGTTGCCTCTCTGCCCTGCTGACATCACAAAAGATCGTGTTACGAAGGCATGGTGTATCGTAGTCACAGTATGCAGTGAATCTTTGACACCATTGTATCATAATCATAATCGAAAACTGAGAGCAATAGATCTTCGAAGAGAATCAATTGGGATTGAATAATAGAATCACAGTATCGTAGGGCAATAGAATAAATTCAGATCTTCGAAGAGAACTGGGATTGAATCACATCTAACAAATCATCCAAATACGAAATTGAGAAGGGTTGCCCATAAATCCATTTGATAGTCAGCTGAAAAGTGATCGACACACTCTCCTGACACACACATCACGCTACCGCTACAATAACAAACAGATAAAGGATATCGTAGCCATCAAACAAACACTTCGACATATCAATCAGCACAATACTATCGACTATCATGTGGGTTCCCAAATCATCCATCACATCACTACTACTCCTCTCTGCCGCCACCACCACGGCCTTTGTACCTGCTGGCCGCTTCACCATCACCACCAACATCAACAACGCCCAATCACCAACACACTACCACCATCAACCAACCTACCGATCCACCACCCACCTCTACTCCACACCCGCCGACCCCGACAAATCCCAAGAGCGAGTCAAGGACATCTCCGAAGTCGATGACGTCCTCGACAAATACGGAGTCGACTTCACCGCCAAAGCCGCAGAAGGACAACTCGACCCGGTCATCGGCCGCGATGATGAAATACGCCGCGCCATTCAAATTCTATCACGACGTACCAAGAACAATCCCGTATTGATTGGTGATCCGGGAGTGGGCAAGACGGCCATTGCCGAGGGAATTGCGCAGCGGATGATTTCGGGGGATGTGCCGGATTCGTTGAGGGATTGTCGATTGATTGGGTTGGATATGGGGGCGTTGATTGCTGGGGCTAGTTATAGGGGGGAGTTTGAGGAAAGGTTGAAGAAGGTTGTGGATCGTGTGAAGGAAAGCGAGGGGGAGATTGTTTTGTTTATTGATGAGGTGAGTTGAGTCGATTTGATTTGATTTGATGGCTGTGATGATGATGATGTGGTAATCGTTATTTGAATTGTTATTTTACATGATTGTTTTAACTAACACATTCAATTGATTTCATATCCATCAACACAATCACTACAAAATCAACATCACACAACAACATCATCACACTACATCACAACAACAACAATAGATGCACACAGTAGTAGGAGCAGGCGCAACCTCTGGCTCAATGGACGCATCCAACCTCCTAAAACCAGCCCTAGCCCGCGGACAACTCCGCTGCATCGGCGCAACCACAATCGACGAATATCGCAAATACATTGAAAAAGACAAGGCGCTCGAACGTCGTTTCCAACAAGTCTACATTGGCGAACCCACTCCCGAGGATACCGTCAGTATATTGAGGGGACTCAAGCCAAAGTACGAAGTGCATCATGGTGTCAGGATTAGGGATGAGGCATTGTTGGCTGCTGCCAAATTGAGTAGTCGCTATTTGCCCGATCGTTTCCTGCCGGATAAAGCGATTGATTTGGTGGATGAGGCGTGTGCCAAGTTGAAGAATGAATTGACATCCAAGCCCACGGCATTGGATGAGGTCGATAGAAGGATTATACAGTTGGAGATGGAGAAGCTTTCGTTGAGCAGTGATGCGTCCAAGGCATTGGACAACAAGAGTGCCGAGGCTAATCGGGCGAGGTTGGCGCATTTGGAATCGGAATTGGAAACGTTCAAGATGGAATCACAGGACTTGACAACACGATGGTCCAAATCAAGTTTGAGATTGAAAAGGCAGAGAGGGATTATGATTTGGAGAAGGCTGCAGAGCTCAAGTATGGAACGTTGCCTGATTTGGAAGCGCGTCTTGAGGCTGCCAAGCCTTTGGAGGAGGAACGGGAACTCAATGGGGATATGGGAGGAGAGAAGTTACTGCGCGATGAGGTTGTCGCTGAAGATATTGCCGATGTTATTTCGGTATGGACTGGCATTCCCGCTAACAAAATGCTTGATTCGGACAAGAACAAAGTGTTGGGCATGGGTGATGACCTCCGGCAACGTGTCGTTGGACAGGATGAAGCCATCGAGGTTGTAACGCAGTCCATCCAACGATCACGAGCGGGATTGAATGATCCATCCAAGCCCATTGCATCGCTCGTCTTCCTTGGCCCGACGGGTGTGGGAAAGACGGAGCTTGCCAAGGCTCTGTCGGAATTCATGTTTGATACCGAAGATGCCTTGATTCGTATTGATATGAGTGAATACATGGAGAAGCATACCGTGTCAAGATTGTTGGGTGCTCCTCCGGGATATGTTGGATATGATGAGGGAGGACAACTCACGGATGCGGTACGACGTCGTCCGTACTCGATCTTGCTGTTTGACGAGATGGAAAAGGCACACCCGGATGTATTCAATGTCTTGCTTCAAATTTTGGATGATGGAAGGGTGACGGATTCCAAGGGAAGGAGTTGATGAGGTCGAAGGTACTCAATGCTACGAAGGAGAATGTGAGTAACTTTGTCTTTGGTCTAAAGCTTTGTTTCTTCTGCAATGTGTATGTTTGCTCACAATGATATTTCATACCGCCTACCTCCTTCCACGTTCAACAGTTCAAACCAGAATTCCTAAACAGAATAGACGACACTGTCATCTTCAACAGCCTCTCCAAAGAGAACCTACGTGGTATTGTCGACGTCGAAGTGAAGAAGCTCGGGAAACGCCTTTCGGAGCGAGACATTCACATGATCATTACTCCCGATGCGCTTGATACCATGGCAGATATTGGCTTTGATCCAGTATATGGAGCTCGGCCACTGAAACGTGCCATACAGAGGGAGTTGGAGACAAAGATGGCCAAGGGAATATTGAGGGGAGACTTTGCCGATGGGGATGAAATCACGATTGATTCGAACGAGTCGGGTATTGTGATTGATAGGACTGGAGTTGGGACGGGATATGAGCAAACAATGACTGAGCAGCCCATGTATTAGTGAAGTAGGGATTAGGTGTGTGTTGACAGGGAAGATCTATCTACTAACATAATAATAAAGCATAAAGAATAGATGCAATACACAGGTATTAGTTATGATCCTACGCAAAACTAACCAGGGTATCCTATCCTAACTGCTTTGGGCTGAAGAATAGCCATCCTACTACTACAAAAAAATGATGCTAATAGATCAATTTTATCAAATGTCTGATGCTTGACTTGAATTAAATTACTTATATGTAAGCTCCGACATCATTGATTAACTACAAGCTTCAAGCATTCCAAGCATCATGATGACAGTACGATAGACTGACGGAGAAATGCAATCTAATTGATGATTCGTTTTCATCCTTTTCACAGCATTCTTTTCATTGCAGACTGACGGAGATAGAAGAAAACAGGGAGCGAGGGGAAGGATTCGTCGCCGATGGATTATTGCTCAGTTTGGAGAAGGGGCTGGGTCGAGGTGGTGGGTTGTTGCGTCTAACGATACCCCATCTCTCGCCAATGCTAACGGGAAAGCTTCGTCTGCCCAGGTCCCCCCTCCTCAATAAAATACGGCGAAGTCGGGGGAGATACTACGAGGCGTCCGAATTGATTGCTTCTCCATCCTGTCACCGAGAGGATGTCATTATTATCGCGACTGTCGATGAACCATCAGGGCTAGTGTTTGGCGGTCAGCCAGAAGCCAGAAACAGTCATAGATTTTGTTGCGGCCATTGTGGTTGAGGGATGTTATTTTACGCGGTGATCTGCGGTGATGATGATGGATCTTGCAGAGCGGGATTACGAATTTGAGATCAAAACTTTAGGAATCAGTACGATTCTACGCAGAATAAAAGGTTTTTACAAATATCTCAAGCTAGTGACTTATATTGCATAGGTACCGACATATATGTACCCCATTAAAAAAAATCAATTGATTTGGAACATGTAGTACGTACCTACGTTGGTTTGGAGGCTGGAGATCGTATGTAGGTACCTACGTGATAGATACATACTAAGCGCAAGAGTGCTGGCCCGCTGCCATCTAGGCTGCCATCCTTAGATCCAATATTCAATCTAAGCTGCCATCTCTGATGAATGGCTGATATTCCTCCTACGTAAGTCGGACCGATTCCTATGTAGATGGAACGAGTGATGTTGCCTCGCTCACGTCCGTCATCGACGGTTGAGCCAATCATGTGTGTCGCCCGAACCAGATCCTACTATTGTACATAGATTTTGTACGTTCGTTGGGTTCCACCACGTCACTGATACTACTTTACTTAAGGAGTACCGTGTGTGTACTTACTAGAAAGCCTCTGAATTCTGAATGAGCTGTGCGTCACCAAAAAGTCCCCGCGCTCGCTCGGCGCTCGGCCGGCGTCCAAAATTTTGAAAAAAGTGAGGCAAATCCGTTAGCACGGAGCAGGGCAAGACAAAAAAATTCAAGCATTGGGACCTTTCGGCAGCCTTTCGGTGCCAAAGCCAAAGCGGTTTAGCACCACGGACAATAATTAGCACCGGCGTTTAGCTATGGTATAGTCTCAATTGCAGTGCAAGCTACCATCCCGTATTTCAATTCAATTGCTGTCATGTCAATGCTATCAAGAGTGTGCAGCCACGATGGCTGCTCAAAACGGGTGTTCTCACGTCAAGTCTGCTCCCTGCACGATGGAACTAATTTTGAAGCGAAACCTAAGAAGAGACCCCGTGTAGATATGAGCACCCGGACCGTTTCCGTGTCCAAAGATGGGACGAAGCGACGATGTTATAAACAATGCACCCATGAAGGATGTAAAAGCATTGCCAAAAAGTCAGGAAAGTGTTACAGCCATGGAGCGACACGCAAGATTTGTTCTGTTGATGGATGCACCTTCAGCTCACAAAACAAAGGCTTTTGCCGTAGTCACTTTAAAGCAAACGAGGAGTTCACGCCTCTTCCATTGGAAAGTAAAGAAGGAGAAGATATCATTTGCGATGACAAAGTTTGGGAGCGTTTCGTGAATGTGTGTTCGGAAATAACCTGAAAAGGATTATGCAACCTTTTGTTGTGCAAATCTAAGAAACAAACCCAGTGCTTCAATTAAGAGTCTGTTTTGTGGTGTGCTTTGAGGTGAAAGATGTAGAGTTGGAGTGTTGTTTCTGTATCATATGTATATATTTAAGCGGATGCTAAGAGGAAACTCGGAGCTCGCAGAGTTTTAGAAATTACCCATAAAGAAACCGGTGTATTAACTTCTGGTTGGTTTTTCTTTGTATCTTGCAACACTATATTTTCACTGTGCTATGCGTGGGAGAATGATGGATGATCAGTTGCCATATCTTATCGCTTCGTCCCTACAATAGCACTGGATACAGATTCCAAAAGCAGGATATAGAGAACTGTCAAGATCAACGAATGTGTATCACTTCACCATAGAGCATCACCATCGAACCAGAAGTCTAAATCAGATCGTGGACCTATTTATTGCACATTAAGAAAACATGAACACACAATTAACCTATCTCTTCCCAATGCGCTGACGGATGCAGTGTTCGCAGGACAGATGGTCACCAACTTGGATTCTGTCGCAGCTGCTTTATATATATGGAGGCAAGGCTGGCTCTTTCAGAAGCATTATATGAGCTCTTCAGTAGCTCAATCACTGAAAATACATTTCTTGATGTCGTTTACACTGAAATGCAGGGCTTGTCTACATCAACTCAAGACGTTGAAAGATTGTTCAACTTGATTCCATAGGATGTCATTGCTAAATTCATTACCACTGCACAAGACTAAAGACATGAATGCATACACCCCAAAAAAACCGATGTACAATATTTCTGCTCATAGAGCAGACGAGTTGTTTGTGGGTGTTTCATTGAATGATCTCTTGAATGGTAGAACATCATAAAAAGTCTTTTGTCTTCAGAGCAGGATTTGCGAGGATGAAAAACACACTTGACAAGAAAATGCATTATGATGTGTCCTCAAGCGATGGATCATTGAAGGCGATGCGGGATTGAATCCACAGGACAAGCTTGCAACAGCTTGTGTCAAATACGGCGTCACCGAATCCATGGAACCGATCAAACAATGGAAAAGTCTGATCCCACCTCCGTACAGAGTATGTTGTATTCAAAGTTGGAAGCAAAGCCAAGATGGGATTATCTAGAAGCTTATTGAGCATGATTGGGGATATCAAAACGTTGGAGGAGAGATCATTGGCATCACGCGTGTCCAAGTGCAGAATATGGTAGATGAGCTATTTGATCATGTTGAAAGCAACACTGTGAGGATGGTTGGATTGAATACTACTAATTTCACTGTCAAATGCTTCGATCTACAAAAAAAAGGACCAAGAGCTCGACTCATAGGATGCTGTGTATCGCTCTGTTATGCCAAGCAATGCACCGCCTCTTGAAATACCTTTAATGACAAACGCAGGTATCAACACACATAATATGGGTCTGAATCCAATTGACTGGGTAAAGATTGTGGTCGTAACAGTGAGTGATTTCAACAGAGATGAAAATGCAACGCTCAGGGATACATCAGGAGAATGACGGAAGACGAACGCTTAGGTCTTAGATTGGACGACGCATTATTTTCTTTCATAATTGGCTACTTACTAAATCTTGGCTCAAAAAAAATCAATATGGACTAGAAGAGATTCTCATAGATTCTCATGACGGCAGCGTATCTAGAGGATCGCTAAGTACTAATACACTTGACAAATTTGCGTAGGAATTACTTCGCTAAATCCCATTGCAAATCTTCGGTCTTCAGCAACCAAATCACAAATCGGTTTAGAGATCATTCATATCATCGTGGCCACTGCTCTTCAGCATAGCATTCCACAATCACAGCCAATGTGTTGCTCTTATTCCCTGCCATTAATATTATTCCCTCTCATTCTCAGCGTCCCGTCAGAATGCTTCAGCACTGCCCCCAAGACAAAGAACAGTAATATCAATCTCATCAAGTCCATAATCATTGATCATGCTTGTGCTACAAAAAGTGATGCAACCACAACCCCTCTTGAAAGGATCCTCTCCATTTCAGGAATTACACCCATCCATGGCGATGATACTGATCTATTAACGGAAGCATCACCATCAACAACAACAACCGTGTCGTATGCATCCGACTTTATGCCACGGACATCTATCCCCGTTTCTGCCTACAACAAATTCACACAAGCACGTCATAGGGATTGCATCGATCTATTCGATGGATACGGTTCAAATTTGATAAGATGCGAAGCGCTCGACGAAACATCTCTCAATGTACGATGGACAGCTTCGTGGATACCACCTGGATCAAAATGGCTCTATAATTTGTCAGACCTGGCAGGGTGGAGTGTGACTAGGAAAAGTCCAGACCCTGCAGTAATAGCCTCGTTTAGCTGGAAGTCTGTATTTGGCATGTTTCAAAAGGCAATTGTAACGGGCAACATTACCCTCCCGATATCATCTGTGGAAGGCAATACCATAATTACTGTCGCAGAGGATTCATTAGTAGAAGACAACAGAATGGGGACAAACAACTGTATCAAAGTGTCTGTGAGGGAATCCATAGACCTCGTATCAGAAGCTGACAAGAATAGATTGCAAAATCGTCGAGTGGCACAAGAATTAGCATCGTGGATCGATGTATCTCGACGGCCACCGGAGGAGCAGTATGACGTGAACTTGGACGAATGGGCTGGTATCGTTCGACAACGAATATTGGCGGGAGTTGTGGGAGCTGGACCGCTGGATGTAGACCCAAACGAGGATGATGCCGAGGGCGTCATTGCTTTATTGATTTTTGGTGTCATCTGTGTGGGTGCTTTGGCTTTTTCATTTGAATATTTCCTTGTGCCAGAAATTGTTGGCGGGACTGGTGTCTACAATTACAATTCCGATCAAATAATGTGATGATGCTGCCCAACAACATTAGAGTATGGCATGGGTCTACTCATTTATCAGAATATTTCACGACTTTGGCTCATCAATTGTACAAAAATGAATACTTAGAGAATGTCATCTACTGTTGGTTCGAACGAAGAACTCATGAATACAAATCAGTACCTTACAAACAAATGCTTCAAACACCCAAACAAATTCTAGTTGGTTGTGTGATTATTGATGTCGATTGATTTCACTTTCACTCTCTGCATAGAAGGTATTACCTTGGTGGAGATGAAAATGGGAAATCAATGAAATTCTGACTGTTTGTTGCGCGATAATCGATCAGAATAAAGTGTAGAGAGCAAAAAGACGAAAAAGCAAACCTCAGATCACACTCCTCATTCTACTCTCAGGCGAGGTACAGCAACACACGACCTGTAGTAATGAACCTTACGAAATTAGTATCACGGCTGTAAATAATGGAGAATTGGTTTGAGAGACATCACGTACGATATTGTATCTTACTAGATATGATACAACCTGGACATTTGCACATACACACACCCACAATAAGATCTTATCCAGCTAAAATCGGATTAGGAAACGGCGCTCCACCTGAGAACTCCACTTGTAAAATAATGGGCAACATATGCCGTCTATATCACTCTGGTTCGTGGTGTGTTCGTCTTGAAACAGATAGGGAATAACTATGACCACGAAAGTACAATTCAAATGAAGAAACTTAACAATTATCTTCCCACCACTATATTCTAATACAACTATTAATAGCATCAATGAAACATTTTGTAACATGTGCGGTCTCCTTCAGCATTGGATCTAATGCTCCTCTTCATCATCGCTGTTAGCTTCAGCATACGAGACTGCAATCTTCCTACTCGCCGATCTACCACTTCTTGTAGCCACCACAGATGACGGCTCTTCACTAGTTTTGGCCGTCGTCTTCACCTTTCGTTTCTTGGCCGCCGCTGGCTTCTTGGAATCACTCTCGGAATTTTCCTCCACACTGCTGGGACTACTGGCTTCTACTACCGCGATGGCCTTGTCAGCGGACCTCTTCTTACCCCCGTTCAACTGTTTCATATTGTCATCCAACATTCCATCAAAGGCAGCAAGACGAACTTCCTCCGCCTGAAGCTCGTCCTGCGCCTTCTTGGCCATGGCAGCCTTGTCATTAACAGCCTTCGAAATCTTATTGCGAACCTCATCGTAAGCAGCCTGAACAATTGCATCATCGCCAACGGTCTTGCGCTGTGCTTGGAAATTGTCATGTAGGTAGCGAGCATAGAGCTTTTGGCGAGAGGGGAAGCTCTTGACGCGGGTGCTGATATGTCCCGCATTTCCCGAGTTGTGTGCACTCTTACTGTCGGCCACGCGGATTACATCCGCAAGGTGATACTTGGCAAGCTTCTTACTTGGATCGACTGGAGCGAGACCTTTGATTTCGTCTGGCTTGACATACCATTCGGTCTTCGCGGCGGTCTTACCGATCGCCATTCCCTCGAGGGTGTCCGCAATGCCATTTCCGGATGCTCGCATGGCCGTCTCCAAGCTCGTCACCAGTTCCGCGGCTGCCGCCTTGGCCTCCTTCTTCGCCTTCTCCTCGGCCATACTATTTTGGTACCCCTCCTCCCCGAGCTCCTCAATCAGTGCCTTCTTCTCGTCCTCCTTAGCTTGGACGGCCAGCTTTCGCTTGAGCGATGCCATGTCGGATAGCTTGACTACTGCGTAGCTATTGCCGTGGCAGGAGCGCCATTGGCACGGGATGTTTCCCGCAACGACCTGGTCTTCGGTCACTCCGTACTGAGAGCAGGCATTCTTGAGGCTGGCTGTCTCGCCGGCGGTGTTCCAGGCGGAGGTGCCGCCGGAGCGGGAGGACGGCTTGATTCGATATCCCCACGGCATTGTAATATTTCTTTTTGTTTGTATGCGATGAATGCCACTGCTGCTACTTGGAATTTGTGCGGTTATATGTATGATGATGCTGATGTTGTGTTTCCTTTATCTTTACGTGCGAGTTGCGAGCGGTTGCGAGTTGATGCGAGTTGCGAGATGGTGCATAGATCCTGGCATGGATGGTGTGTGTGCAAGTCGCGAGTAAAAGTACTATACGATATCATATCGTATTGCAACGGCGTTTACCAAGGTGCGAGTCATTGGTACTATACCTAGCTTGTGTTGGATCCTAGAGATATTATGTGTTATCTACTAATTCCTACGAACAATTACCAATTTTGAATTATTTTTTTGGCGCGACAACCAGACTAACAGTTCAAAGCTCCTCCCGCCATTTTTGAAACGCCCCTCTCGTATGTAGACATACCAGAATATTATCGCTGGCCCAGATCTACCTCTCTAGAGACCTTGGAACTCTGCTAGAGACACTGTTATTCTGGCCAAGGACATTTGGCATTTGGGGATATCATCTGTTGTTTGCTATGGTATTGTATGGTGGGACCAGGAGATGTGATTCTGGCCTGTTCTGCGTACTTTAGTTTACAAAACACAGCAAAATCATCGATTACACTCCTAACACTAACAATTAATTAATTCACGTTATCTACCACATTGCTCAATAATTAACGGGCTAACACTCCAACTCTTTGATTGATAGCAACATATGTCTTTATTCCTTGATACAAGTCAATAGAAGTGGTTTCTAAGTATCAAAACCACTCTTGTAATGCAGAGGCAGCCAACTCCTCAATCCTCGTGCGGATTCACACAGAGTAGGCCATTTCATGGGTCGAAATTAGGCAGTGAGTGAGGCAGTAGTTGACATGACTGCACTGACTGACTTTTCTGATCTCCCGTCCAGTGTAGGCCACAAAAAGAAGGATGAGCAGGGTAAATAGGTTGCAAAAAATACAGGTTTGAGAGCCTGGGAAGACAAGAAAGTTTGTGGTGTCTTGAATTGCTACCATTGTGGCAAGCGCCATTGCATTGTTTATACCAGGGAGGACAAGAATTACTCTGCTAACATGACTGCGCTGCAATAAAAGCTCAAGTTGGTATCTGAACGTTTTTCTTGTGGCGATCTGCTCTTTGACGATGATCATCCTTTGAGTAAGATTCTTGTTCAATAACAAAACCTCATTTGTGAATCGCCGATTGAGAAGGGATATTACAAATACAAAGAGAGGAAGAATCTGAGGCTGAAGCTGAAGAATATTTGTGCTCACTGCGGAGAAATGGGTTCAAAAGATTACCTGTTGTGTGTTGAGCGATGATAAGATCGCTTGTCTTAAGAAGAGAATAGATAGATCTCAGAACGTCCGTTTAGCCAAGCTGAACGACGGAGTCGTGGAACGGATACGACAGAAGTACCGTTCAGCTGACACGATTCTCAAGCAATAGTACTGTTCAGGATTGTATATGGTACGTACACAGTATGTATGTAGACTGTAAGGATGATCAAACGGTCCATATCACCCATATGTTTGATGTAAACGAGCTGCCATACTGATTCCTACCTGTGTGAGGTATTAATCACAATATGACGTGCCAGATATAGGTTTTGCGAAGCATGAATCTAATGCTCTTACAAATTAATACAATCTGCATGTTAAACTTAATGCGAACATTGGTATCATTGGACAGGACGCGATCGGCCTACTGAAAATGGTGAGTGATGTAGCGCATGATCAAACGGAGGCGAAATAGATAGTGATGCGATTTGTGGAGTCCGTCCCTGAACTCTTCACTTACCACCAAAGCACAAAGAAACTGACAACGAGTACAGTATCATGTTCAATGCGATGGT